>JAWNNQ010000388.1:0-198428 GCA_035044765.1 Leucophenga montana | reverse complement strand
GTACCCAATAATGAAGTTGGCAGCCGTATCCATTGAGTGGGAGATATGTCTCCACCACTCATCTATATCTTCAGAAGCCGGAGAGGAGTTCCGGAACGGTTGGGAGAGTCTGGCTGAAAAGATTTCAGTGGTCTGTTGTGATTGCAGCTTTCCGACGTTTAGCTTTCGTTGAGTGTTCGAAGGTACGGCATGCATGGGGACTGTTTCCGCCTCAATTCCCAAGATCTTTGTAAGGAGCCCATGTCCTGTTGAGGGAGCCCCATGATTCCGACTATCTACCACAATATCGAATGGTTTCTTGTACCATTTTAAGTCGATCCAAGCAGAGCCGAAAAGCTACCATCTCCCCCTGGGGACTTAAAAGGCTGAAAGGACATGATCGCCTATCGAACTTTGTCCTTATCAAGAACGATGCCCGGTAGGAGAGTTCAACGCGTGAGTTGTTTAAGTATAGATCCAGGAATGCGTTCTTGAAGCAGGTGTTCAAGTGTTCCCTGTATGCTCTGGGCATAAAGACCGTTCTCTCTCTTCAAGGGTTCGATATCATTGTGCCTATCCTTTGTGATTACCTTATGGAATCATCACAATACGTTCTCTAGGATTCACGCTTGAACTGGCGTATAAGTTTGTTATATTCGGTTAGGGATAATTCTACTGAATCTTTTCGCTCGGTTAAAAAGCTTCCCAACCTTTTGTTTCATGTTTACGAAACGTATAAACGTGCTATCGTAATACGAGCTCTACAAAATTTCGTTTAGGTGGTCCACAGCCAGCTCCAGCTCCAAAGATGAGCTATTGCAACGTGGGACACCGCCAACTTTAGATGCTATGAGCTGCTTATACGATTGCCAGTTTGTCTTCCTTGGCAGGTAGACCATTGAAAGGATGTCTGAGGCCCCTGGTATTTCGAAGCGAATATGTTGCTGGTCTGAAAGGAAGGTTTTGTTTGAAACTCCCCAATTCCCTACGAAGTTCGTGACCCCTCTACTAACTAGAGTGAGGTCTAGAACCTCTTGTCTAATTGCAGTGATAAAGAAAGGTTTACAACAATTTCCTGGGTGTCTGCTTCTGTGGAGATATCAACTAACACAGCTGTTAAATACCTGGAAATAAAGTATGTTAGCGGAAGGTGAATTGACCTTTTCATCAATTAGAATCACCGAGCGAGGCAGTTCTGCCCTAGGTTTACTTACCATTTTGACAGTTAAGTCCACGAATTTTCCCACACACCACCCGAGGCTCTTGGATTATAGCCAGGGTGGTCTCCTTATCGGCGAGAAGGCTGCACAATGTGGCCGTTGCCCCTATGGCGTGGTACAGGTTCTCCTGAAGAGGTTTTTACGGACAAGGCTCTCCTTCTTGCCCGCTCGGATCATGGTGCCGGAGCCTTTGGGGTCGCCTTCATCATTTGGCGAGACGCCGGCAAGGTGGTTGCCGCGCGCTGCTTCGTCAGCCTTTTGGAAGGTCCTTTCATCTTCCGAGAGACCGGTTTTGCAGGTGTACCAGATCACGTCGCGATTGTAACAACGTGTATCAAAATTGTGCTACATAAGATCCTCCTGTTGGACCTTGTACCACACTTAAATTTGTGACATTAGTTCACATGATTCTTAAGTTTTAGCTATTTTCATTTAGAGTTAATATGGCCAATAACGGCTGCAATCAAAACAGAACGCCAAAGTCTTTTCAAACAGAGTCTTACAACTGTTTCGGGAGTCCTAGCCAGGCTTCTGAAGATATACGTAAGCAGTGCAGACATATCTCCCACTGCATGGATACGGCTGTCAAGGAGGTTATTGGATGCATCTGAAAATTGACGAACTCTTGGAATGGAGAGGAGTGTCGACAAGCTACTACGGAGAAAGACGCCGCCTACAGAAGAACTTTGAAGTCGGGAGTAACGCGAGCAGTTAGACAGTGATATTGAGGAAAAGCATGTCCAATGATTGGAATCTCACAGTTCTTTGTCCTAACTTCTCGAAAGGAGATCCCACTCTTTGCGCGAACACCCGTGGAATAAGTTTACTTTAAATTGGATATAGAATTCAATACATTCATAAAACAGTCTAGAAATTTGCATACGACAGGACGAGATTGTGAATAGTCTTTATATTTACAATCACTCATATAAATAAGCAGCGTTGTCCTATCCATCGCATTTAATGTATTGCGCTGATGTCAGCCTTGAATTTTTTAAGAGTATCAACTAGCTGGCATTCCAAGTGCATATCTGTAGACCATTCTCCTTAAATTTTATGTCTACACTGGTACATATTGTATTTCGATGGCGGGCACCATGCACAGCGCACCAACCCCTAATTAAGGGGTGCTTTCTCACAATATTCTTACCACAGAAAGTTTCGTGGCTTACCCAAATAATACGTGTTTTTGGCCATTCCCAAAAGAATGGCAATCGAAAACTTTTCACTCTGGAAACGACCTCATCCCCCATTTCGGATAGATCTGCTTTGATATATTCTCTAAAAGCGTCAACATCTTTAGAGTATCTAGTGCGTTTGTTCAATGCTTCTGTCGAAAGCTGCAACAATTTGTCATCCGTGTTGGGAGTGGACTCATCCCGTTTAACGGGTTTTTGAGTTGGTGATTCTTTAGATTCGAGTGAACACTCCGATACAATCTCTTCATTAGAAAACTGTGAACAAACATTTTGATTTGAATTGTGCTCATAACCAATTGCTTAACAAATTGATGCATTGGATTCAGACATACTAAATCGAAGGTAGTGCTTCAAGGAGTGAGTCAAGCTCCTGCCAAATTTTGTGTTTTGCTAAAATTTTGTGTGTGCGAGAGAAGTAAAAGAGACCCATAGCAGCACTATACACAGCTGAACAACTGGTCCCGTGCTACAAAACTATTTGAATCTAATTCAAAAAGAATTGTCCCACTATACCATCAAATTGAAAACAACAAATATTTGCTATCTCTCTCTCACCAAGGTGGATTTATCTATAAATCCAACTTGGCTCTAACCTGCTTTTCTCGCTCTCTTGCGCACAGAACATTGATCATTTAAGAAAGTCACCACAGTGGAATACGTCACCTTAATTATAAATCCACCTTGGTGCTTCCGTCGCGGAATCCGTATGTTGCCTAAAAGATGGGGAAAAGTCGTAGCTAATAATGTCAATACTTTGAATAAATTTTTCATCACTTTTCTTCTGAAATAAAATATAAAAAAACTAAAAAAAAAACGCTGTAATAGTAATGTGAACTAAAAAGTTTTTTTAATTATTATTTTGACTAAGTTTAAAATGAGAATTAAGTGATTGAAAGCTAATCAATTATTAAAAGGAACAAATGAACTGCCCGCCCGTTTTGCTCAACAATTTGGTAATACCTCATGTGAAGCATGTATGCTACTTAGGTTTTAACTTTGAAAGAAATGGCACCTGGCGTAAGCATATTCAAAAAACCACAGCAGTTTGCTACGCTAAACTCAAAAAGTTAAACTGGTTACTTCGCCCAAGTAGTAAACTCAGCCTCGAAAATAAACTGCTTATTTACAAATCAATCATTAAGCCTACCTGGATGTATGGAATACAGTTATGGGGCACTGCTGCTGCCACAAATATAAACCGTATACAAGTACTTCAATACAAGGTCCTGCGTAAAATAACAGATGCTCCTTGGTATATGCGCAATAAAGTTTTACATCGAGATTTCAAAATACCAACAGTCATGGAACAGTTGAACTTCCACAGCAGCAGATATAATGATCGACTGTCTTCTCATGTTAATCATTTAGCAGCGGCTCTGGTCGTTAATACATGTCGTAGACGGCTCCAAAGATTTCATCCAAATGATATTCAAAATAGGCATTAAGCCTTATTTTTTTGTTATGTTAATGTACATACTCTAAGCTAAATGCCTTAATGTCACTTTTTTTTTAACATACAAATGTATTAAGATAATAAAAAAAAAGAAATAAATGCGTTTTCAACCACAAAAATTATAGTTTAAAGAAACTAAAAAAAAAACGCTTTAATAGTATTGTGAACTAAAAAGTTTTTTTAATTATTATTTTGACTAAGTTTAAAATGAGAATTAAGTGATTGAAAGCTAATCAATTATTAAAAGGAACAAATGTTACAATAATATAAGTTTTGCTATTCAAGCATAATATTTAAAAGCCGCATATGCATTAAAATAAATAACTAATATAGAAACGATTTATAGTTGATATGTATACTACTTAATTTATGTACAACACACAGAGTGTTCACGTTAAGTTTTCACAACACTCGAAAAAAAATCATTACACGTGCCTAGCGGTCTGGCAACGCCGCATTTACAATTTGGCGCTTTAGTATTTATTGTACTTTTCGCCTTAATGCAACAAGCAGCCGCGGACGACAGCAACCAATTGTAACATCGTGCATACAGTGGAGATATTGTTGTTTAAAGCGCTTTCTTTTTAAGTAACTACTAAATACAAAACCAATGTGTTGAAAAACTGGAAAAAGAATACTAATTTATTATCTAAATCAAATAGTATGGCAAAATCAAAGATGAAACTTGAAACATTTGGTAAGCAACGAAAAAGGGTAAATGTGAAAACGAAAAAGGGATCAGGAAATTCTGTTAAAGCCGTTTATGAAAAAGTGTAATGTGAACATGTAGGCAAACTCATATCCAATACACGTGTATTTATGCAATAAGTTTATCCATATCCATGCATCTATTAAATTTCTATATGAATTCGTTCAAAACTACATACATACATACATACATACATACATACATACATACATACATACATACATATGTATGTGAAATAGATTAAATAGTGAATTTTTTAAGCTTTGAATAATTGTTCAACGGTGTCGATTTTTCCAGAATATAATAATACAATGCGCAATTAGAAAAAAAAACCAATAATGTTATCCTAAGTTTATTCCAAAAATGATAAAGCAAAAATGTGTATCCCCCATACAATCCTGGCCACGGTTATTGACTTTTTGTATGATTTTTTTTCTTTTGTTTTGTTAATTTAGTTAGAGACACCTTTGGAGTATCTTACGTAAATCCTAATAATAATAATCTTCGAAAAGCACTCAGTTGTCTCAACGAGCTGTTTTTAAAATTGTATACTTTGTAAATATAATCTCTGATCATTCTTTTGTTATATACATACATATGTACATGTGTAGCTACATTTCAAAATTCAACAATCACAAAATACACAGGAAACTGACATCAGGTCGACTTGAAATCTCATGGAACTGAAGGGTTTTTTGAAATCTCAAGCCACAGCGAATGGAAAATATGAGACCCACTAATGTATATACATGTCTGACAGGTTGGTTCTATATAAGACTTAGAGAAATCAAAGTCCCGATATAGATTGTCTATATATCGTGCAGTTACAAATTTATTTTCGTACCTAGCAGCCATTTTGCGCAGAGTTACAAAATTTTTGTTTCCATATTTGTAGCGTCAGTCCTCTCTCTCTCTCTCTCGTTTTTTTTTTTAGTTTTAATAATTTTATATTTTTATTTGTATAAAAGTAAGTAATGCGTCCTTATAGCCAACATATTCAAGTTGAAAAATTTCATTAAAATATTATTTTAATAAAACAAAAAAAAAACCATAAAAAAGCAATACAAATAAAACAAAAAAATGTATGCATATGTATATGTACCTGTTTTCCTGCCAGCCATATTGCAAATTTCAATGTTCCTTTTGTATAAAACTAATTATAAATTGTCAAGAGTCAATCCGTAATACGCAAAATGTTGTAAATTGTACACGTTTATCGAATTAAACAACACAAAATAATAAACTGGAATAAAATTGTAGCGCCACGCGCAAGCGAAGTTCGAGCAGTAACAACGAAAAACGAGAAGATGACAAAAGGGGGTGAACGTTGTGAAAGAAATTGTGTTCGCGACTCTGTCTTTCATTATTTTCTAATAGTGATGATCAATATTTGCAATCGGTTACTTATTCACAATGATTGGCAAAGCACAATGATTCGGTGGTTTGTTCGTTCGTTTGAATACTTTGGAATGAGCTTGTTGTTATTCGTAGGTACTTTTGTTTTACTATATTATAAACCGCCAACTTTATGTTGAAACTTGGTCACTTCAAAAAATTTTAGTTTGCATATTTCAGCATTTACAGCTTTATTTGTGATATACATAGGTGCCGTAGATGGAGACAAATAGAAAAATTTAGACCTGTATATGCTTTGTCACACTTGAGCATCCTGAACTGTTAGTTGTACAGCTGCTGGCGTACTGCTCTATTAATTGACTTATATCGCAATTAGGGATATATTATTGGGTCTGTTTCCATGTTGAAACAGAATAAGGATCGTGTGAACACTTTGCAGCAGGGTAGCGTTAAGGGAACTTTTACTAATTATTGCTATGACCACTTTACCTTGCGAAATTTTTGTTATTGCCAAGGCAATGACTGAAAACAAAAAAAAAAAAAAAACAAAAAAAACCAAGTGGTCACTGCGCAGCAGACTCTAGCAGCAAGCTACGTTTATCTGCATTGAGGGACTTAGCTCATTCGCTATTTCATTTGCTTCAATATTCTTGCAACCAGAAACCCAACAGAATGCGACTTTGTAGTAGGCCATGCTTTACCTCCGAATTTGACTTTTACAAACTACAATGTATTACAAAATAAGCTAAACAATTTTTAAAGCAATGATATGCAACAAAATTGTTATCAAATATTTAAAAAAAATATTTAACACTGAATATGTTTGACGGTTGGAAGTTAAGAATTTTTTCGATAAACTTGTAATAGTGCGGCACCTAGATAGTCTACACAGCATGTTTAGTTTAGTTTCTTTAAGTCTTCTCTAGTCCGAGATGCTATTTTCGCTACATAACATACATTTTGACAGTTCAACAAACGCAATATTTCCTACTTACAATTATTTATTGCACAGAATACAAAAATCTACATTAAGTGAACATTAGTTTCGTGGAATTTAGCTTAGTGTATGTAACATGATAAGGAGACGCCGGAGAATCCATGAACTGTATACATGTACTTTAGATATAGATAGAAAATTGTGGACCTACGCAAGTTCATCATAAATAACGTATCCTGTTTCCCGCAAATGAACATGCTATAAAAATTTGTTCACCAAATTTTATAAAAACACTCTTCTCACCTCACAATTTTAATATACCCATTACAACAGAAATTTGTATCATAAATAACTTTTTTTAATTTGGTTTTTTCTGTATCTCCAGTAACAGATGAAGTAGGAAATTTTCTACTTTATCTGTTCCACACACAGGCGCTGAAACCAAACCATTTTGTAATATCAAGGAATAAGCTTCAAGAGTTGTTCAATAAGTATATAACCGACGAGCCCTTCGATTTGGATGTGCCCGCCAAGTTTAAAACTGACAGTGGCAACATTGACGTAAGTTTATTTTCTAGTGTATCTAATTATATACAATATATCTAATTGTAAGGTCTCCTTATTTATAATACCCTTCAAATAGTATGTGTACACATCGTTTAAATAATATTCACACATAAAGTGAATTACAATTCTTTTACTCTGTTTATATCCGTTTTTCTATCCGGTGTAACCAGTTAAACTAGTCCGTTCATAATTTCAATAGTTAAGGCTGGTCTACCTTCGATACATGTGTATGTATGTGGAGAGTATATAAGCTTTGGTGCGTCATTGTTCGTTTCATAGTCTCCAAATAGGTTAGAGAAGTGACTTATCTATAGTTTCAGTGATACCTGTGCATCTGTAGCCTGTCTTCCATTTTAGTCCTTGGAGAAAGAAAATATGTGCTTAAAACCTTCGGTCAGACGATTGTTCTTTTGATATAATTTTCCAGCTTCATTTCTATCACATAATAATTCAACATCCTTGCAGCTTGCTCGTAGAGACATTCAAGGCGCTCGTAAACTTCTTCGTAAGTCATGGTCCGTTAAATAAGACCGAAATAAATATGCGTTTAGGTTTTACAATATGTGATTTGAAAGCTCGTGTAAATGGTATTTATACTGTGAAGCCTTAAATAAACGGAAAAGCGTAGGAGGAAATAAGTAAAGGCATCTTTAATTGACAGCTTCCTTTAACAACATTATTATTTTAATTGGGAACACCCATCCGTTTTCAACAATTTGGCCGCTCAAATTTTATTTATTCATCGGAGAGGATTACTCTGTTATAAATGCCCCCTGATGCCTCATGCCCCCTTGTCTTAGTTATATTATTAGTTCGTAAGGTTCATCGAACGCAAGTGTACTAATTTACGTAAACACATGTCAACAAATAAAAGCGTGTACTATACAAAGTATGATCTAAATATTTTATGTTCGTAGTGAAGAAAGATAGCCGCACCATATAATCAATAATTATCAAAAGTATCTTTGTACCATAAAAATGATCTTTGATAAAAAGCGCACATGCTTTTACTTGTGTATTGAGCATTTCTTTCTGGAAAAGTAAACGAACCGACCTAAAATTTCAAACTGTGCACAAAGGGTTTACATAAGTACGTGGACAGGATATTATTAAGTCTCCAGTATTTCTACTTGTTTTATTAAAATCTGTTATGGGATGCACGAATCTGTTTTGGGTAACATCTATAATGCAATTAAGGATTGTTGGATGCCATAAGCGTCATTTCATAAATTCCTTTATACGCAATGCCTTATATACGCAATAAAGACAGGTTCCTTTCCTAAGTTTAGAAGAAGTAGAAATACATATGTATATTTACTGGTTTTATCGGTAAAGCACTGCATTAGCAGGTATCCAAGTTTTTAGGAAACATACTTAAAGAAAGTGCGCATGGGGCTGCTTTACGCCCATTTTATCAAATATGCGGTTGTATTTTCTATAAGTGAGATATATGTATATATAACTACGCTTCATATATAAATGTATATAATAATTATATTTAACTGAAAACTACACAGATCGACAAACTATTAGAAGAATCGATTTTTCTAACTCGGGGATCGAATCGAATTACATATAGTATTGACGAACATGCGCTAATGAACTTTCGCCGCAAAGAGTTGACAGCACGGGAGAATAAACAGAAAGCTGCCATCCCAAAAATAGACTATATAAAAGCAACAGTAAATACGGGTAAGATATATACATATACCCACCCGCAAATATTTGACCTTCATCTATTGTATCCTATTCTGTTTTTGATGTGCAGGACATAAGAAAGGAAAATTGTTTCCTCTAAAATATCAGAAAACTCAGCGTCAAGAACAGAAGGCCGAGTTTCTTCCTGCCGGTTTATGTTGTTTCATATGTATGGAAAATTTTGAAGATATTGATGAATATGAGGATCATGTTAAATATCATAGTGCCGAGTCGGATTTTAAATCGCTTGAGGATATGGAAGAAAGGTAAGTGTCAGCCCAAACACATACAAGTATGATTCTATTTGTGATATTACATTTCCTAAGGGCAGAAGACTGCACGTTTACTATCTTCTACCCTGACGTATTTGTAGACAATCTTATTTATATGAAATCATTTTTGATTGTATGCATTTTCAGTACATTACAGAAGTTGATAATATCTTATCAGTTATACTCGAGAACAAACGAATTTTGTTTTATAATGGAAACCTGCGTGAAAAATATTATAATTGAGAAAATTATAATAGTACAGCCACGTAAATTCTATTTGGCCAAGTGGACCGAACTGCCTTGTGACATGACGTCAATTGAAAAATATAGATTTGTAGTTAAATCTAGATTTTTCGAACGGTTTAAAGAACAACCAATTATTATCATTTTTACTCAGAAGCTGGATGAGGATAACACTCATCGTTTCGTGGAGCAACATCATTTTATGGTTCGTTTCAATTTAAAGAACTGATATACTCATAGTACATACGACAGACTTACCTTATGTATACAAGTCAATACAATTGAAATGTTTTACTCCTTACAGCGCTCAACACCGTTTCCCAGAGACGAGGGTTGCCTTTATGCAAGGTTTACTGCGTACGTACCACATATGTATACATATTCTTTTTAATCTTTAAATAATAAAATTTCTTTTTAGGCATTTTAGAGAAGCCGGCGAGTTAAAACAATATCTTCCGCCAGCGGAACTAATTGAAGCAACTAGGAAAAACGGCATCAAGGACGACACACTAACCAAAATGTGTGATGGCTTTCGTGAATATTACGAATCGAACAAGTGTTTCACTTTAAGCAACATAGTAGAAGCAATGCGCCTTATGCTTCATGTCGAGGATGCAGAATGCTTCAATTTGTATTCTACGTTGAAGCAGAATAATGTAAAACTCGAAAACTTGGGTCTAAAATATTGTTTAAGATTTAACACCGAAAATACTATTTTCGATGTCATCGCACCGCACGATGAAGTGGTGCTCGTTGCGGAGACTTCTAGCGAGAACCTTCATAATATTAGAAAGTATATGAATGTTTTGAACCTTAATGATGAACGATTCAGGGACGAAAAAGTATACTATGGAAGTGTGGAGAATGTATACAAAGGAGTGGTTACATTTGAATGCGATACCAAATTATGTATAAGCTATAGGTACACGGTTTTATATCGTCCGGGACGTCTGTTGATGCGTCAACAATTCCATTCGTTGGAACGTCTTAAAAACATTGGATAATGACGTGATCAACAGATTTTTATTTCCAAGCAAAATTGTTAACAGGTGCGTTTGCAGTTTAGCTTCATTCATTTACACATACCATAACTATTGTATTGTTAATATCTTTGTAGGCCCATGGAAGTGGAAAATGCAATGCAGAATCTGACTTTAAGTGATCAGTCGATTAGCGAAAATCTGGAGCAATTACAAGCGATTAAACAGATAACTGCAAGTGATAATCTAGAAGCACCATATATTATTTTCGGCCCACCAGGTACTGGTAAAACGGCAACCATAGTGGAAGCAATAACACAACTGTCTCGTCGTCCGCTTGCGCGGATACTGATTATGGCCGGTTCGAATGGTGCCTGCGATGAGATAGCTTTACGTTTGCTGCGCAATTTTGTGAACGCAAAACAAACCAAAGGCAAGATCTTGGCGCGCATATTTTCGAAATCAAATGAAATACGGACCCATACTCTTAATGATATACTATTACCATACTCGAATTTGTATGAGAAACATTTTTATCCGCATGTTGATATATTGCACAACTATCGTGTTGTCATATGCACGCTGAGTGTTGCTGGAAAATTAGCTCTGGGCAATTTCGGAAAAGATTGCCTTGAAGACCCAGTCTTTACGCATATATTTGTGGATGAGGCCGCCGCTTCGACAGAAGTTGAGACTCTTACGGGCATTGTATGCGCAATGTCTCCGCATGCTAGTCTCATACTGTCCGGAGACCCGAACCAGTTGGGTCCGGTCTTGCAGTCGCAGCGTGCGAAAAGTTTGGGCTTAGGAAATTCGCTGATGGAACGTTTATTGCAGCGCGATTGCTATAAAGTGGACGGGGATGGTAATTACAATACGGCAATACAAACCCGTTTGCGTCGTAATTACCGTTCACATCCTGAGATTGTAAACATATTTTCCGAATTGTTTTATGATAATAAGATGATTGCAATGACGTCGAAAAGTAAGATTTCTTTACAGATCAAAATAATCAATAATGATCTACTAATTTCTTTTTCTTTTTTTTTAACTGTAGGTGGTGTAAATTTATGTGAAAAATGGCATTCTTCACCGAACGTCAATTATCCTGTGATATTTCATGCTGTGCGGGGTACTGTTGAGAAGGACAAGTCTGGCAGTATCTCGAACGCTCAAGAGATCCATGAAATTTTACATTATGCTAAGGAATTTATGCTTTTTGGTATCAATGGCAAGAAACTTCAACAAACGGATATTGGCATTATAGCACCGTACAAGGCGCAATGTACCAAAATACGAGCACAATTAAACGAACTCAATTGGCACAATATTGATTGCGATTCGGTGGAGCGCTTCCAGGGCAAAGAAAAGCAAATAATATTAGTATCTTTTGTGCGTTCGTTCTCGCCTAGCTTAGGGTTTCTAAATGAACCCAGAGTAAGTTAAATAATATATTATATGAAGAGCTATGGAAACTTATTTATTTTTTTTTTTGTATTTTCATTTTCAGCGCTTGAACGTTACGATTTCACGTGCAAAGGATCTACTGATTTTGATTGGCAATCCTGAAACGCTTCGTCAAAATGAAGGCTTTCGTAATATAATAAAGAAATGCGAGAAGAAAGGCACATTTCTAGACAAGAGGAATTAAGGAGTGTGTAAAAAAAGATGAAAAACAATTTTAGACTGCAAAACAATGTTTTTATTGTAAAATCAGTCAAAAGATCAAAAAACAAACAAAAAATAACAACAAAAACATCAGAATTTGCTAAAGTTGTTTAGTTTTCGCCTTTGCGATAACATCAGAATTAAAATTAACTTGGCATTGGATATGTGCAACTAACATACTTAATGAATTCCTTGTAAAAGACTAAAGATCAAATTCGATATTTAAGAATGTAAAATTCGTAAAAATTTTCTAATGAATGCGTATGGCTTGACCACAAAGCAAAAGCAGATATGTGATAATTCCAAAAAATTGTTATTGAATGTATAATCGAACGTATGCTTATGTATATGTAAATGCAAATAATACCGGAATAATCGAGTAGTATCACAGAAAATTTGAAATGAATAATAAACTTGCAACCATTGAAGAAATACGATTTTTTTTTTGTATATATATTTTTTTTAATATTAAGTGACACTAATAAAACTTAAGAAAATCAAATGTCAGACATTAATATTTCTATATATATATATATATATATATATATATATATATATATATATATATATATATATATATATATATATATATATATATATATATATAAATGAATGCGATCGGTGGTTATACTTTATATATGCAATTTTTGCAAATACCAATATTATAATATGCCTTGACTTGCTCAATCAAAAATTTACATTTGTAGTTTAGAATCACAAACATAAATCACGCGGTCGACTAGTTAGAATCAGAGCATCTACTTCGAGAGCATCTAAAATATCCGGCCTGCATGAATCGTGCATGAAACAACTAAGCTGCGGCTGAAACGCTCGAAAGATCGTTTCGGATTGTTATGAAACCTTTTTCAGTGTGTCATAAGTAGAAGATGATCATTTGGAGAAATAATATGATATGATATGGCGAAGAAAAGTGGGCGAGGGCGTGATGAAAGAAATCGAATGTCCATTTAAATGAGCACTTGTTTCAATTGGGGCGAGTTTTAAAAATAAGACTTGTGTGTCAATGCAAAGATATTGGAAATTACAGAAAATATTCCAAAAGGATTAGTTTATACATTAATTGTCAATATTAATTAATTGGTCAACCTAATTTCTACAAACACAAAATACCTTGCTACCGTACATGTGTATGTGTGCAAGGTATGTAAGTAGAATAAAGATATTATGGGTACTCATGCTAGATTTGCAGACAGATTCTGTTAAAAATAAATCTTTTCCGTGACGGCATCAAAATTGGGAATCTGTTTTGTTTTAAGATTTATATGTGCTGTTTTCAGCACTGACGCGCAGTATTATTAAATTATATTATCAGCGGAACGAATGAAATTTCTAAAATACTGAATGAGTAGACTCTTATTTTAGAATCTGATTCGTTTTATACTCTTCACACAGAGTGTGAATAGTATGATGATTTATGTCACAATGTTTGCAGAACCTTAAAGGAAGCATCGTAACCACTTATACTTAGGTAGCTCCACCACTGTCTTGCGGTCAAGGCCGCATGTAGGAGAGGTCACCATTAGGCGGAGTTTAGTGTGCACCGGCGCCAGTCGCTGGTAATCAAAAGCTTCATCAGGTCATCATAGATATGGACTTGCTCGGACGTCCTCACTGACGCCGTCCACCAATCAAGTTCAGGTATCTGTATTAAACCTTTAGTGCTGGAGCTTCGGGGTTCATCCGGATGAAGTGACCAGACCAGTGCAGCCGCTGGAATTTTATACGCTGGACTATGTCAACCTCATCATACAGCTCGTGGTTCATATGGTTTCTTAACTCTCGAACACTCGCAAAGACGCTGTATCGGTTGATGTCAGCGTCCATGCTTATGCGGGATTATCAGTGTCTATAAATTTTTATCTTCGTACTTCGAGAGAGGCCTCTACTTCTAATTTGCTTACTGAGCGTAAAGTAACAGTGGTTAGCAGTCGTGATTCTTCGTCTGATCGCTAGGCTGTCGTTGTTGTCGCCGGTAATTTATGTTCCCAGATAGACAAAGTTTTCTGCAACATTGTAAGATGCGCCGATGTTTTGCGAGTAGACACCGAGTATATTTCCATATTTACGATAAAATGGGAAATCACACTGAGCACAAATGAAAATAGCGTTGCGATGTCCGACCAATTAATGACAGCTTAAGTCCTGTCGGAAAATGGAATCTCTAAAAAAAAAAACGCCCTATACATTCGTGATCAGCATGAGTGGACAAGTCGATATAGCCATGTCCGTCCGTCTATCTGTGCGTTCCTTTCCCTTCTTCCTCAATCTTTGAAATGTTGGTTTGAAAGTTGGTATGTACACTTTTTATAATCAGAACACAAGTTCAAAAATGACAGCGATTTATCCACTCTAGAAGGTATACCTCCCATACAATAAAACTTCGTATTTATTTTGTTGTATCGAACATGTTTGAATTAAAGCAATTATTTAAATTGGTCAACTACCATCAGCCATTGTATAAATTGCTTTGGTGGGTCCAGGGGGGATGGGGGTGAGCTGGACTGAAAATCAATGGTATTTAGTAACCATATTATATTTTTATAGCATTCACACATATTATGAAATGTTATTATCAGTTTGTCTGAAAGTTTGTAGCGCAAGTATATATATTCTTGATCAGCTCGACGAGACGAGACGAACTAGCCATGTTCGTCTGTCTGTCCGTATGTTGTTGCGCGTTTTTGGGGACCAATTTTTATGCTATCCTGTTGAAAATTTGCACACACACTTTTAATTATTGCAGTTTAATAGAGTGTCAAGATTGACCTGCCACGCCCACTTTTTGGGATAACCCCCATACAAACCCATCGCCCACTTTTGACTTTTTGTATGAAAAACTTTTTTATTGAAGTCATTATCAACTTAATAAATGATATGGTAACTATTAGTGGACGGATGATTGACATATACATTAATGGGCGGGACCCGCCCACTATTTGGGGTAGCTCCCATACAAACTTATAGCCGACTTTTGACTTTTTGTAAGAAAACCTTCTTTATTAAAGTCAATATTAGGTTGAAATGCGATATGGTGCCTTTTGATCGAAAGCCGCTTAACATACATAGACTAATGGGCTAGGCCCGCCCAGTTTTTGTGGCAGCCCCAATACAAACCCACCGTGCAATTTTGTGTTTTTTTTATGAAAAGATCCTTCATTTAGATCAATATTAGCTTGAAATTTGATTTTGTGGATTTTAATGGACAACCGCTTCACATACATATACAAATGGACGTTTCCCGCCCACTTTTTGAGGTACTCCCATATAAACCCACAGTTCACTTTTATGCATTTGTAATGTAAGGAAAACGTCAATATCAACTTGAAATTCGATATGGCGGCATCTTACACAACTACTTGTGGGGGTGTACCGCCCACTTTTTATGGTAACCCCTATTTAAATCCCCATGTTGATATTTTACAATACGATTTAAAACTTTAATGGTCGTGTGAATGGTATTTAAGCTTCGGTTCAACCGAAGTTAACGTTTTTTATTGTTTATTTTAGTTTAAGCTTGAAACTATTTCAGTTTCACTCAATTTAAAATTTGATTGACGTCAACTACGAACGAAACGAAATGTATAATCCTTAAACTCGAGCCTTAGAGATTCACATACAATTATTTGACTGAATTTTGAAGAGTTAAAGTATGAAGCTAAATTACATGTACATGTTTAAGAAATAAATAGTACTAACAAAGATTTTCGTTACAATATTATATAATTATATGTATATACCAGTAGTAGGTACATACTTATTTACTTAGTTAGCTTTAGTTTGTTGATCACTTTCATCTGACGCATTTCATTTTACGCACAATGCCGCGGAAAACTCAATTAATGCATAAATTACAATATTTTTGGAGAGAGTTTGGGTGTATGTCTATAAGCAGTACGTATAATGGTTTTTGGACTCCAGCAGCTGCCATGCCAAGATGACATCGAACTCCGTTGGGTGTCTTTGTTCAAAGTTCGTATTGATGAAATGAAAGAATGAGCGAGCGAACGAGCGAGCGAAGAACCTACAATTTACAAAATCACGTTCGATATACAGAAATCACTTGGATTACGTGACTTACAAATTATTTTAAATTTATTCTGCTCCTGCTGGCAGCGAAAAGTTCTGATGCGCTATGCAGCAAAGTACAACGATAAATGTCCTTGACGTTCTCGCCCTCGTTGTCATCCACATCCACCATATGGTTGCCACTGTCGCTGTCGCTGTCACTGTCGACTGCGTTGTTGCCGGCGACATGTGTCAGTAGTTATAGTTGTCTGCAATTGCCCATACGCACCGTTCCACAGCAAATTCTTATTGCTGCCGTTCGTTCGTTCGTTCGTTCGTTCGTTCTTTCGTTGTCCTGGCAATAGTGGTAGTCGAAATCGTTCCTCCTGTGTTACTTGCTGTCACGCATGTCGTAAAAGAACAGCATCCAAGCAGCTTTCAGAGCAGAGTGTGCGAACAATTTGAAGACGTTACTTGCTATGCAAAAGTTCTTTCCCGGTATACCCTGCGCTAGTATTTCTTTGTTTTTTTTTTTTCTTAATACCTTTCACATGCAGTGTGAAATGATCGTAGTAATATCAGTTTATCTGCAAGTTTGTAACGCATTAAAGGTACTGAATCCTACATAAATCTGTCTAAATGACTAAATAACTAACTGGCACCTGGCATAGATGCCTCACGTACGTTTGGGATTGGCGCCCAATATGAATACATAGTCCATTTCTAGGTTTTTGTACGTACAACTTTTAATAGGCGTGTCCGGTTAACTTTTATAAATAGCCTTTATGCAAATTCACCATACATTTTATGCGCTACAAATTATATATTTTATCTTTGGTTGGAATATGTATGTATATATATATAGCTGCTAACCGATTTCAAATATCATGTGAACAATTATAGCGCTTGTGTTCCACCGAAGTTATTGTTTTTTCTTGTTTTACTATACGCACATGGTGTGCATGGAATTATTAGTTTGTTAGAAAGTTTGTACAACGCATTAATATATCGGAGACCCCATGTAGTACATATATTCTTAATCAGTTCTTCGAAACGATTCGATTTAGCCAAGTCCATTTGTCAGTTGTTGCGCATTGTTAACGATAATTATACGGGCAAAATCAACTTGTATTTTTTTTATGGTGTCTTCTTTTTATTGTGCGTGTGGATCGTATGGACCATCGCTTCACATAAAAACCAAGAGGCGTATCCCACCCACTTTTAGGTTCCATGTTTAGGATCTCTGGTTTTACAAATATTTTTTTTTTACAGCTATAAAAACAGAATTTCAATTTTCGTGTGAATGGTATTAAAGCTTCGGTTGCACCGAAGTTAACATTTTTCTTGTTCTTGTTTCTTTACTAGTTTCACACTTTCTGTTGATAGCCTTGGCTGATGGTCTCTATATATGGTTGTTGTGCCGTCTGTTACTATATTTAACACATTGTACACTTTTCCTAAAGCTATAACTGCTGACGCTTGTAGTATATAAGAATATAGTGCACTAACATACTCAAATGTACATAGGTAGTATGAATATAAAGCGTATTCGTACTTCACCCTTAAGTTGTTAGTAATTGAATCGCAACTATTTGGAAATGCACTGCAAAGTTCTTACGGAATATTATGCAAATTTTTCATTTGCATTTCGATGTCTGCTTAAGTACTTTAAACATTGTACATGAATTATTTGAAAGTGGCAGGAAACCATATTTGAAGTGCTTTACTTACATCTACAATATATATTAATAGGTTAGCGGATTTTTGGTGACTGCTGTTACGCATACAATATACAAGCGATTTTGACAAACAACATTTGCATGGTATTCATGTGCAGATGTGCACAATCTAGATTTTAACAAAGTCGATTAAATAATTTGATCGTAAAAGGCTTAAACAATCGTCACTCACACAACGCATCAAACACTCAGAGGCTTTACACGAAACAAAAAATGCACAAACATAAATATTAAACGATAGCATAATGTAAACAGCCAGTTACGTTACAAGTTGATAAGATTTTGCGAGTGATGGTGACTCCCTGCTTGTAGTTATTGTGAAATAGCAATAACAACAAACGCACAAGCGCAATAATATGCCACATTTTTTCTGTCGATTGCTGTCGGTTTTTTTTTTTTAATGTAAATTTGGACTTTTATAATTTTTTAAGTCACTTTATCACAATAGTATCTGGCTAATGACCGTTTCCTACAGCCACAATCGGTCCTATTTCGGCGTTTTACATCACCGTTTGGGTAGATTCTGCTGAAATTCGTGAGATCTTCTGTTGTATGTTTTCCTAAATTGCTAAGAGAATCAGATTTCATGGCATAAACCTTGCTTTTCAAATATTCCTACACGAAAGAGTCTGGATAAGTAGGTGGCCAGCAGAAATCACCAGATTTACGAAATCAATCGTTAAGGCAACATCAATATATTCAATAAATCGATTATTTCGTCAGCAGTATAGTAGTTCCGTTATGCTCTTGTATCATTTCCCTATATCGCTTTCCGCTGATACTAGTTCCGTTGCATCATTAACGTCTACGAAAAACCATGGGTCAATGACTCGTTCCGTGCACACACCGCACTAGACAGTAACTTTTTGTGAATATAACGACACCTCATGAATTAGTTGAAGATTTTGAGTGCCCCAAAAACGAACATTCTGCATATTATCACATAACATAAAATGTGATTTTGAAAATAAACTTTTCACGATAATGTTTTCGAAAGGAAAATGTTACTCGGTTTTAGTATTTGGTACTACAATCCAGAATTATCAATCTTCTACTCACACTTTCTGCTAGCTTTTACCAAGTTTCCCTTGGGATGGAGTACCAAGCTTGTTGGACTCCTGCCCACAAATCGTACAAATTTTTAAATTTTTTCTTGGAAACAGCCACTTTTACATCATTCCAAAGATTCTCAATAGAATTTAGGTCTGGGCTTTGAGACGGCCAGTCCATAACCGGAACGTTTTCATTTTGCAGCCACTTCTTAACGATCTTGGACGCATGCTTAGGGTCATTGTCGTGCATAAAAGTCCACTTCACAGGCATTTTCTGAAATGGATACGGTTCCATTGAGTTCTTTAAAATGTCCAAATATTGAAACCGATCCATATTGCCATTAATCCGGACGAGCGGGCCCACACCGTGCCAAGAAAATGCACCCCAACACATTAATCTGCCTCGTCCATGCTTGACTGTTTTGGTTGTGAGCCTTGGATGAAATGGCTGGCATTTTGGACGACGCACAAATGTTTTCCCATCAGCTACCATCCTATTTATTTTGGTTTCATCATTACACAACACATTTTTCCAAAATTGTGCATCTTTGTGCTTATAGGCCTTTGCAAAGCATAATCGTTTCTTTATGTTCAGCTTTGACAGGATCGGTTTTCTTCTGCTGAAGCGGCCAAAGAGCGACGTTTCAATTAACATTCTGGAGTCTAGATTTCTGGATAGGTTAAGACTTTATTCTTCATTGGTTGCCACCATAATCTCACGAGCCGATTTAAAAGGGTCACTTTTACTTTTTCGGAATATGATCCTGTCGATGCTGGCAACGGTCTTTAGAGGCTTTGGCTTCCTAGCCTTGTTTTCATTCAAATATGAAGATCTTCTTTTGACTAATGCAAGTGCATTATAGACCATTTTTCTGGAACTTTCCATTATTTGTGCTATTTCAGCTGGTTTCTTGCTCGACTGACTGAGCTTGTAAATAAGATTACGTTCTTCAAGAGTGCACGTTTTTCCACTACCCATTTTTGCCAAAAACACGAAAAAACTTTTTGTGCCAATTCTTTGAGCACCCAAAACTCATGCTAGTCGAAAGAGAATGAAGAATATAAGAAACCCAATAACGATAACGGAACAATTAACAGTAAAGCGTAAAGTGCATGAACACAATAAACAGTTGCATGCATAATTGTAAAAGCAAGTAGTGAACATTTTGAGAAATAGACGAATAGAATGAGAACAAGAAAAAACGTTAACTTCGGTTGAACCGAAGCTCTAATACCATTCACACGAAGTCTTTAAATAGTATTGTAAAACATAAAATTGGGGCTTTAAAAAAATGGGCGATACACGCCCACTAGTAAATGGTATGAAGCGATGTAGAAATACGATACAGAAATTTTTTTTTATAATGAAAAACTTTGGTTCTGTCGTTGCGCCGTCCTGTTAGAATCACATGTTCTCCAGTCCCAATTCATCCAATTGAGGAAGAAAAAATTCGATAATCATGGCGTTCTCAAAGAAAAATGGCCCGTTGAGTCCTCCAGCGTAAACAGCACACCACGCAGTAACTTTGAGCGGATGTAGTGGCTCTTCGTGGGTGATAACCGCTAAGATGTAAATGAGCTTCATCGCTCATGATAATTTTCGATGAAACATCGTCCTCCTCTTCGTTGAGATTCAGGATGGCTTGAGCGTAGGTTAATTTGGCTTGTCGATTTGTATTCTGCGTTTGTTTACTTCACAAATGTCAAAACCGAATTGACATTTTGTGCCATTTGCGAAAGTTATAGCGTTTTCCAATACTTTTTACCCCACCTCTACTCTATTAAACTGCATTAAAAAGAAGTGTATGTGGAAAATTTCAACTGAATAGCATACAAATTGGTCCCCAAAAAATGCGCAACAACATACAGACAGACAGATAGACGGACAGGGGGATATTGTTTTGTATGTATGGAACACTCTGTAGTCTAAATGGATTTTGATACACATATGTATGACTTATCGATGCTATAAAGTATAACAATTTTATATAGAATCTGCCAAGCAAAGAAAAATAAGAGGACTTTTAAATTTTTTTTAATATTACTGTATCATTAGGGGCTTGATGAATTTGGACATATAAAGTGTCGTTAGATTCGTCTCGATTGCGCGAGTATCATAGGATATAATATTTTTACTTAGCGTTATTAACTTAGACTGCAGTTTTATTAAAACAAAAAAAAAACATCTCTTCTTTATTCGCAAATATAATTTAACAATACTATAATAAATTTTACTTTTTTAAATTTTAAATACATACGAGTACATACATAAGTTCTGCTGTTGCTATTGATGATGTTTGAGGTGATTATTTACATCGTTATCGATATTGAAGCTATAGCCACATTAATAAATCAGCTTAAGTTTATATGGAATTCGCTTACACAAAAAACAAAAAAATTAAGAAAAAATTCACAATAACAATGGAAATTATATAAAAAAAAAGGAAAACATTTTACTTCGGTGGAACCGAAGCTTTAATACCATTCACATGAAGTTTCAAGTTGTGAACATAACAGGAGCAGAGAACAAAGTGTGAATTCTAACAACCTATACGTGGGATGTAAGTTGTTGGGTTCTACCTTTAAAAGTTGGAATGATACGTTTCTTGATAGTTATGCGAAGCATCTGTCCGTACAAAACCACAATGTCAAAGTCAAGTTGATTTTGCCTGAAATGAAAAAATTTTTCATGAAAAATCTCAAAATTGGGTGGTGGGTTTCTATGGGAGCTGCTCCTACAAAAGGGGAATCACACATATTTCTCTATATATGAAGCTTTCGTAAATAAGAAGCCACTATATTAAATTTTACATTGACATTGACTCTAATAGCAGAGTTTTTCTTACAAAATCTTAAAAGTGGGCGGTAAGTTTGTAGAAGTCCACCCCTACAAGCGGGCGGAACATGTCTCTTGCCATTTACATATAGTATGAATAAATCTTATATTTTTGATATAAAAAATTAATAGTGGACGGGTCGTTTATATGGGAACTATCCTAAAAAGTGTGCGTGGCATGTCAATATGGATGCCTTATTTAACTGCAATAAAAACAAGTCTACAATTTGCAACTAAAAATCTTAAAAATTGGTTCCCAAAAAATTCGCAACAACATCCAGACAGACAGACAGACAGACAGACAGACATATCTAAATCGACTCGTCTCGTCGAGTTGATTAAGAATATATATATACCTCTTTTAATGTGTTACAAAATTTTAGACAATCTATTAATACCGTTTCGCACTATGTGTGAATTAATCCATAAATCATATTAAATGAATTCAGCAGCTGACCGCATTCGATATACTTTAAATGGGAAATTATTCATCTCACAAGTGCTTCATATAGTATGTACATCCAAATATAAAATATATTTAAATCCTGCTTGTCTATTGAAATATATATTTAAGGGGATGTACCTACTAGAGATGGGCACGAAAAAAACTGTTTTTCCCCCGATCTCGCCCATCTCGAAGATTTTCAAATTATCCCGCGGATTACGAATTTTTTTTTTACTTTTATTTTTAAGTAAATATATGACTATATACATATGTATATATAGTAAACATACTTAAACTATTGTATCCAATTATCCAAATACTAAAATCATTAAATATTATTATAAACTAAACATTAAATATATATTATCTTGACATAACACAAGCCTTCGACAAAGTGTGGATCTTCCTTACCCATTCTTTGAAGTATTAAAATCTTAACTGACTGACCGCCACTTCACGGTTAAATATAATAACGATTACTCATCAATCTGTGAGGTACTATAGTGTGTTCCACAAAGTAGTGTGTTACATTCTACACACACTGTTCACAGCTGATTTGCCAACATCTACTGAAACAACAACAATTGCTACTTTTGCTGATGACACCGTTGTAATGTCATGTTCACGCGGATCCAAATACAGCCTCTTTACAACTGCAACGGAGTTTAAACGATATTGAAACGTGCCTACAATCATGGAGACTTAACATAAACCCATCAAAATCAATCCACGTAATCTGACGTACTCGCTTCGGAGAAGTGACTGTCCAGCAGTATTTCTAAGCAACCAACAATTGCAGAAAGAGAATAGCGCCAAATACTTAGGGTTTCATCTCGACAAGCGACAAGCGACATGGCAGAACACACATTTTCACAAAAAGGAAACAACTGGGACTAAAACTCACAAGTTTATATTGGCTTCTATGTTCAACTTCACAGCTATCACTTGAAAACAAAGGATTGGTCTACATGTCAGTGATTAAGCCAATTCGGACGTATGGTCTACAACTTTAGGGAACAGCAGCCAAATCAAACAACGACATTATCCAGCGATTCCAAATGAAAGTTCTACGACTTATAACGAAATCGCTATGGTATGTCACGAATGCAGCACTGCACCACGACCTTAAAGTACCTTCAGTTGCAGATGAATTGATATAGTACAACGCAAAATACATCTCCCGCCTCCAAATTCATCCAAATCCAGCTGCGAGCGCTCTATTGGGACCGTTCCAAGAAGTCTACGAACTAATGGATAGTAAATGAGAGTGCTAAATGTATGCATATGTATGTTATATTTATATCCATATTTATATTTATATAGATATTTATATATGACTATATATATAAGCTTAAATATAAATTATTCAAAAACCAAATTTTTTGTAAGTTTTTTTTTCACTTAACAGGCACGTACCTATTTCTACTAATATTCAACTGGAAGTCGTAAAAACACTCTAGCAAGTTTTTGAAGTAGGGGTACGGATTTGCATTCTTTCCAAAATATGAAGATTGGCCAACTCATGAATTGTTGGCTCACTGACAGAGCTCAAACACTACAAAAACGAACATTCTTTAAAAATCGTTAAAAAAAAAACTCACAACTTGTTTTAAAAAGTTGAAGTCAATGTTGCAAAGCCTTTTTCCGTTTTTTATTTTTTTTTTTTTCAATTAAAAATTTATAGACCTCGGTAAATGACTCTAAAATACTATCTAACATAGTAAACGGCGAGTTTCAACACGAATTCGAAAGTTTTTAGTTAAGCTCCGATGCATGCATGCTCATCGATTGAAATCTCAGTGTTCTTTGTCCTATCTTCAATAAAGGAGATCGCGCTGTTTGCGCGTACTACCGGGGAATAAGTCTACTTTCAATAGGAAACAATATTATGTCCCGCGTACTGTGTAAACTGCTGGAGTCATACACGGATGCACCAGTGACCAAATTTTCACTTTACGCCAAATCCTGGACAAGACCCTTGAGAATTCTATAGAATTGATTCTAAGAATCAATTGCAGTTCCAAGAACCAGTTTTTCTTAGATTTAAAGCGAAAACAAAAAAAATTTAAACCAAATTTGCATTATAATAATACATAATACTAGCAGTTGTTCCCGGCGGTGCAAGCGAAAAAGTTAGAGATAATGAGGTGATACCAAGATCATTCTCTAATCTTTGTCACAACCAACAATTCTGTGTTCTTGCAAAATGGTCCAGCCGTTTCGAAGCTTTGGTGGAACAGACAATCACAAAGGGTTCTTTTTAGAGGTGTAGAACTCTGAATATAATTAATAATGTAATAAGAACGAAACAGATTTAGTTCACTTTAGTATACAAAAGTGCTACCATGTATTAAGAACGAAATAGATTAACCTCACACAATCAGATGGCGCCTAACAACTTCCGTAGTATGCAAAAGTACTACCATGTATTAAGAACGAAACAGATTTACTTCACTTTAGTATACAAAAGTGCTACCATGTATTAAGAACGAAATAGATTAACCTCACACAATCAGATGGCGCCTAACAACTTCCGTAGTATGCAAAAGTACTACCAGTTTTAAGAGCGAAACAGATTTACCTCACACAAGCAGATGGCGCCTAACAACTTCAGTTCCCAAGGACGACTGGGTTTTCGCCCCGGACCGATCTGCACAAGAAGATTCGTGCAGTCAAAGGTTGTCCAACTCAGCCTAAGTGGCTGTATCAGGTATATATGTATAAAATTTTTTATATGGAGTCAACAGTTCTGTCGGCGCAACTGTTGAAGGTACTCCTGTGCCGCGCCGGCATTGAGAGGAACCCGGGACCTGGTCCCTGGTTCTGCTCTGTTTGTGGGAGAAAGTTTTTCAGGAATGCAACCTCGGTCCAGAGTTCTAGATGTGGCAGATGGTGCCACCTGAGATCTTGTTCGGGCCTAGAATCTCATAGAGACTGGACAGATCAATTTGTTGCTAGCTGCTGCTTAAGTAACTGTAATTCTGTTACCAATGACAGTTGTTGTACCTACATCTAATGCAACTGGAACAACCACCTCATCACAAGCAACTGCCGTTGCAAGCTGGGTATGCTCCGTTTGTGGCAATCAGATACATCGCAATGTTTTATCTGTGCGATGTAACGGCTGTCACAATTGGTGTCATATGAGGAGGTGCACTGATCTTAGATCTCATAGAGATTGGAGTGCTGGCTTCTTTGCGTCGTGCTGTCTACCTGTGCATAGTAATATGCTTGTCCCGTCTATGTCCCGGTCACCCGTGCGGACGTCATGTAGCTCCTGTAGTTCTACGCAGTCTTGGCCAATTCTTCCGCCGCCCCGTCAACAAATTATGCGTGCTCTCAGTCCATTAATTGAGCAGCGATTTAACTATTTTAGAGTTATGCAAGTCAATTGTAATGGTCTGCGTGGGAAGGGGCTGAGATTGTGGACTACATGGTGCGTCATGACGTCTTAATTGCAGCAGTGCAAGAGACCAAGCTCACAGACTCATGTCGGCTGGCATCTGTTGCTGACTTTAATATAGTCAGGCAGGACAGAGACAGGAACAGTGGAGGAGGACTGGCATTCATCGTTCATCGAACGGTGAATTTCAGACCTTTTTCACTACCTTCTGTTGGTCAACAGAATTCATTTCTGGAGACACAATGTCTGGCTGTAAAGTCCGGAGATGTCGAGATTGAGTTTGTGAACTTATATCTTCCACCAGTCAACAGCTGCGACCCTGGGTATAATCCGATTTTGAGCCATGTCCTGCAAGGGGATCATAGAGTTATTCTCGGTGATTTCAATGCACACCATGAGATGTGGTTCTCGGAATTAGGTAATGACCTTAGGGGTATTAGTATAGCGGACCAAATAGATAGCTCTCCTTTTTGTACGATCAATGAGGATTGTGCAACCAGGATGAGTACTACCACATCCAGCTCCCCTGATTTAACTGTCGTCAGTGAATCGCTTATTCCATACTCTGAGTGGTCGATTGATATAGCGTTGGGCTCGGACCATATCCCTATTGTGATTAGCATTACTCGTCCGGAAGATTTTGTTGAATCGGATCGTCGAGTCTTTGTGAACTACAATAGGGCTGACTGGACTGAGTTTACACGTTGTATTGATCAATCAATCAGCGGTCTTTTGCCTCCCAATGATGTTAAGGTAGGTGAAAGAATTCTTAGAGACGCGATCACTAAGGCTGCAAAGAGGCATATTCCTGCTGGCAGGTTTCCTAATATTAGGCCAGGCTTTCCAGCGGAAGCTGCACGCTTAGCGACCTTGCGTGATCAAATTCGTGCCAATGATCCGGGTGATAGTCGTATTGCCTTGTTGTCTCGCAATGTGAACAATCTCGTTGCGGAACATAGAAAGGCAAAATGGCTAGAGCACTTGGATAATTGTGACTCGGGTTCGCGAAGTCTGTGGAACACCATTAAAAAGATATCTGGTGTACCGCAGAATAGAGCTCTTTCATCTGTCACATTTGATGGAGTGCAAATAGGATCGTCAAAAAAGTGTGCCACCTATTTCTGCAGACAGTTCGTGCAACACCCTTCTCAGCAGAATAGGTTAAAGCGTAAATCCATACGTCATATTAGAAGGAAAAAAGGACATGAAGATTTGGTGGATTTTACATGTGAGGAGGTTCTTGCTGCTATAGGGAAAGCAAAATCATCCAATGCACTCGGCCCAGACGGCATTTCAATGCTAATGCTGAAGCGCCTTGGGCCTATAGCGGTAGAATACCTCACGCACGTGTTGAACCTATCCATTTCCCAGTTAATTGTCCCTGATGTATGGAAGGTAGCAAGGATTGTACCTCTCTTAAAACCTGGCAGTGAAGCTGATCTTGGTTCCTCTTATAGGCCCATATCGCTTCTTTCACCTGTAGTGAAAGTTCTTGAGTCATTATTACTTCCTTCAATGACAGAACACTGCCTTCTAGCAGATCATCAGCACGGTTTTAGGAAAGGTCGTGGTACGACTTCAGCACTAAGCGAAATCACTACTTTTATAGCTGATGGACTTAATAAGCCGAGGCCATGCGAACGTACAGTGATGGTGGCTCTAGACTTGAACAAGGCATTCCACCTCACTACCCGATAAAACGAAACGCTAGCTATTGAACTATCTTAATGGTAGAAAGGCATACGTTGAGTTCAGGGGTGTGAGGTCGGGTTATCGTAAGGTAAAGATAGGTGTTCCACAGGGTGGGGTTCTCTCTCCACTTCTGTTCAAGCTTTATTTGGCAAAGTTGCCCTTCCCCCTCCCCATATAAAACTAGTGACCTATGATTGTTCTGTTTTATCATCGGGCGTGAATGTAGAACCCCACAGGGTGGGGTTCTCTCTCCACTTCTGTTCAACCTTTATTTGGCAAAGATGCCCCTTCCCCCTCCCCATATAAAAGTAGTGACCTATGATTGTTCTGTTTTATCATCGGGCGTGAATGTATATGATATCTGTGCGAGGATTAATATCTATTTGGATAATTTATTAAATTTTTTCAATGCTCGCAACCTTAGGCTTTCAACTCATAAGTCATCTGCTTCCATTTTCACTTCCTGGACTAAGGAGGTGAGGATGGAACTAGATGTCTTTGTTGGAGGGCTAAGGGTTCCTACTGTCCAGTACCCGATGATATTGGGAACTACATTTGACCCATTGCTTAGATTCTCGGCTCATGCCACCAAGACAAATAACCGTCTTAAGTCGAGAAACAAAGTGTTGAAAGCGCTTGCCGGATCTTCTTGGGGTAAGGACAAGGAGACTATAATAACAACTTATAAAGCCATTGGACGTTCTGTCCTAAATTATGCTGCTCCTGTATGGACCCCTTACCTGAGTAAGACTCAATGCCAAAGCCTGCAAAGAAGTCAGAATTGTGCGCTGAGGACTGCCACTGGTTGTTTGCAAATGACCCATGAGGTTCATTTGCACAATGAAGCGATGATACTTCCTGTTCATCAACATAATGAGTTGCTTTCGAAGCAGTTCTTGTTGGGTGCGTACAGAGGTGATCATCCGAACCATGGCACCCTCACTACATCAGCACCTACCCGAATAAGATCGGATATCAGGATATCTAAGTCGAGCATAAATCGCTTTATCACTGATAGCAATATAGAGGAGTATGAGTATACTTCTGGAAGGGCCCAATTGCATAAAGATGCAACTGAACATGCCATTCGCTCTTACAGGGACAGTATTATATTAGGTGGAAGACCTCCGCCTATTAATGAGAGCGAAAAACATCTCCGTCGTAGCACCAGGACGAAACTTGCACAGTTAAGATCCTGATGGAGCGTTATGCTCGAGTGCTACAGGGAAAGAATTGGGATAAGCAATGCTATTTGCTGCCCTGATTGCGGTCAATCACCGCATGATACTATTCATTTGTTTAATTGCCCGTCCCATCCGACACAATTGAGCCCTTTAGACCTCTGGTTACGACCAGAGGATGTTGGTTTTTTTCCTAGACCTTGACACCTGAGGTTGCATTTCGGTCTGTCTTTCTCTTACTTTCACAAATTGCTTTGCACTACTACATTCATTTCATATATAATAAATTGTGTATATATAATTTCCTGATACAGCTCACACGAAGCTGTTACAACAACAACAACAACTTCAGTAGTATACAAAGTACTACCATGTAATAAGAACGAAATAGATTTACTACACTTTAGTTTACAAAAGTGCTACCATGTATTAAGAGCGAAATAGATTAACCTCACACGAGCAGATGGCGTCTAACAACTTCCGTAGTATGCAAAAGTGCTACCATGTAATATGAACGAAACAGATTTACTTCACTTTAGTATACAAAATGGTACCATGTACTAAGAACGAATTAGATTTACGACGCACAAGCAGATGGCGCCTAACTACTAAAATTAAAAAGCTGAAAATTAAAAATTAAAAAGCTGAAAAATAACAAGGCGGTAGTTATTTAAGACCGGTGGCGAAGAGTTGGTAAGGCGTATGCATCAACTCTTATGCAAGATATGGTCTAAAGAATACATGCCCAACGATTGAAATCCCAGTGTTCTTTGTTTCATCTTCAAGGAGACCCCGCAACCTGCGCGAACTATCGTGTAATAAGTCTCCTTTCAATTGGATATAAAATGTTGTCTCGCGTACTGTGTAAACGGCTGGAGCCATACACGAATGCACTAGGCCAGTATCAGTGTGGCTTCAGACCAAAGAGGTCGACAAGTGACTACATTTTTGAGTCCACTACAAATTCTGGAGAAGACCCGTGAGTACAACAAAGACACGCACCACCTATTTGTCGATTGTATGGCCGCTTTCAACACGCCAATAAGAACGAAGTTCCTCAACGCCCTATCTGAACTTGGTATCCCAGCGAAGATCGTTCGTCTTTGCATGATGACTATCACACAGAATAGGAAATAACCTCTCCGAACCCTTTGATACAAATATAGGTTTCGGCCAGGGCAGTGATGCTATATCGCGCTACTTTTTTAATCACTTGATGAAGTACATCCTACGCCAATGTCCAGGAAGTAATGCTACTCGCATATGCTGATGATATGCGGCATGAACCGACCGAGATTGAATTCATGGGCATAGCGTTGAACGAGGACAAGACGAACTATTTGGAGTCCACTTGCAGACCATCAGTGCGTCTTGGACAAAAACGTCATCCTAGCGATCAGACGAAGAATCACGTTTGCGCAATCGTTGCAACTTTGGGCGCAGCAAGCAAATTAGAAGTAGAGCCCTCTCTCGAAGTACGAAGATAAAAATCTATAAGACACTGATAATCCCGGTTCTTCTGTATGGCGCAGAAGCATGGACCCTGACATCAACGGATACAGCGTCTTTGGGAGTGTTCGAGAGAAAGATTCTTCTCAGTATATTTGGTCTCCTTAGAGCTGGCGTCGAGCTTAGGACCCGTATGAACCACGAGCTGAATGAGCTGAATGAGCTATGATGTGGTTGATGACATAGTCCAGCGCAATAAATTCCAGCGGCTACACTGGGCTGGTCAAAAGCTTACGACGGAACTTGAACTTATTGGTGGACGGCGACGTCCGTGCTTAAGATAGCAAGATCAGAGCTATGGTGGTCTGAAGAAGCTCTGGATTGCCAGCGAATGGCGCACACTAAAATACACCGAATGGTGCGTTTTCCTACGTGCGGCCTTGACCGGCAGACGGTTGTAGAGTTGGAATTTTCGTTTTTAGTATAATGTATATAATTTTTCAAGTGCTACAATTTCGCTGATTTGAAGACTAAAAAGTTTTGTAAGCGCATTGATGTTTTTGATGCTATTAAAATGTATCCGGAAGACATTCGAATGGCTTGCAACATAGCGTCCTCAATGCCTACGTCGCAAGCTAGTAATGAAAGGCTATTTTCCCCATTAAAATTCATTTTAAACAATCTGAGGACATCGATGAAGGACGTTTTGCTTTCATGTATATTATTTTATTGCAATAACTGCCTAAAATCGGAATAAATAAACTAGTTCGATGTTTACACAAATTAATAGAAAAGTAACGGGTGCTTCGTTTAGATGGTTTTTTTTTTAATGTTGAATAAAACACTTAAAATAGAGTTGGATGTCAGAATCTTTATTATGACCTGAAAGAACCATCTCTGACACTTACATTTTTAAGAGAATTCATTCAAATGTTGGCCGTGACTACGCTGTAGGTGGTGCTACCGGAATTACGCGAGTAATGTTGCCTTCCAAGTCTTGAATCGTAGCTGGCTTATCAAGGAAGACTTTTGACTTCACATAACTCCCAAGACAAAAATCCTGAGGTGTGATAGCGCACGATGTAGGCAGGTGATTTGTCCGAAACGCGAAATTAGGTGCTCACCAAAATTATTTCTCATTACAGCCACTGTTTCCCGCGCTGTGTATGTCGTAGCACCCTCTTGCTGGAAATAAATGTCGCCGAAATCACGGGCTTCAATTTTAGGCAACAAAAAGTCCATTATCATGATGCAATAGCGCTCGCCATTGACAGTTGTGCTACGTCCGGATTCATTTTTAAAGAAATACGGATACTGATGATACCACCTGCCCATAAATCACACCAAACGGTGCTTTTTTATGGATGATACGATAATTCAAGAATTTCTTCGTATTACTAATCAGCCCAATTTTGTTTATTGACGTATCCATTGAGCCAGAAATGTGCCCCATCACTGATCAAAATTTGGCGCGGATCTTCATTGACTGAAAGTAAAGCGTAAATTCAAGTCTGGCGGCTTCAATTCTTGAACGAGTTGGATTTTGTAAGCCGTTAAACAGGGAGCCTGTCGTAAAATTCGCCAAGCTGTTCCTTACGAAAGGCCAAGATGCAGCACACGGCATCGAATAGATTGAAAATAACCCTCACCCACACTTTTCGCTACAGCCGCAATATTTTCCTCACTACGGGCTGAATATGGTCTATGGCTGAATATGGCTGAATATGGCTGAATATACGTAACGTACACTGAGACTCAAATTTGCGGATAGTATTGGCAATAGTGGGCTCGGAAGGTCGATGATGCGCACCATATGTTGCTCGTAGTGCACGAAAAACATTTTTCACAGAATGATTATTTTCGTAATACAGCTGAATAATTTGAAGACGTTGTTGCGGTGTGAGTTTTTCCATTATTAATTGTCAATCAATACTGAATAAAAAGAAGATGACAGTACGACACCAGTCTGGCGCGATTTATAAAATAAATTAGTCTTCTAAAAACGAAAAAGCCTTTTCATTACAAAAGCGATGTTCAACGTCAACCTCATTTTTATCTAAATTAACGCTGTCCAGCCATAGCTCCATGGAAACGAGCTATGGCTCGTGTTTTCACACACATACAGTCGAATGCATGCCGAAGTCGGTGGCTTGATGCTAAAGAGAAACAAAAATTTGAATTAGTTACGTTGCGTTGGTGGTTCACAGAAATGGTTCACACTTTGGGCGCTCTCCTTTTGGACAGTGATTAATAAGCAGTTATGCAATTAATTAATCCACAGTTATGAAAGAGATTTGGTTCTGGTGCTCGCCAACATGTTTGCAAGTGAGCCGATAGCAGTTTCGAGCCTAACGTCGAGCAGCTCGATCGACATGCTGTACAATATGAATCGCACTTCACAGCACGAAAGAGAATATTTTTTTCTCTATTCTTCCAACTGAAACCAAAGTAACCGCAAGAAACAAAAAAGGGAGAGAGTTGAGAAAGAGAGAGCGAGAGAGAGACTTTTGTGAGAGTGAGTTGTTGTTGTGATTGTTCAAGGGCGATACCTGATTTTTAACTACCGTGTACTTTTTCATATTCTTCCCAAAAAAAAAAAAAAAAAAACAACAAGAAAAAATGCTAAATTCGGTTGAATCGAAGGTTTATATAAGGGTCACCTTAAAAAGTGGGCGGAAAACTCCCGCTAGTAGATGTGTATAAAGCGACCATCTATAAGATGCCGTCATATCGAATTTCAAGTTGATAGTTACGTTTTTTATACAAATGCATAAAAGTGAGCTGTGGGTTTAAATGAGACTACCTGAAAAAGTATTTGCATTTGTATATGTATATGAAGCGGTGTTGCACTAAAACCCACCAAATCAAATTTCAAGCTAATATTGATTTAAATAAAGAAGTATTGCAAAAAATACAAAAAAGTGCGCGGTGGGTTTGTAAGGGGGCTACCCCAAAAAAGGGCTGGACACGTCCATTAGTCTATATATATTTAGCGGTAGCCCATAAAAAGGCACCATATAGCATTTCAAACTAATATTGCCTTTAATAAAGAAGTTTTACATACAAAAAATCAAAAGTGCGAAGTATATTTGTATGGGGGCTACCCCAAACAGCGAGCGGGTAACACCCATTAGTGTATATGTCAAGCATCCGTTCACTGGAAGTTACCATATCAATTATTAAGTTGATATTGACTACAATAAAAATGTTTTTCAAACTGATAATATCAAGCGAATTTGTTGTTTTGAAGAAGGTTACAAAATGTGTGTATGATTGTATTGTAATTTTTATAAAAAAAAAATATGTTAATTGAAAACTCTAATGCTAAATTCAATGCAATATAGTCGGAAACTTTTCATTTTTTACCGCCCAATAGTGCGCCCCGGTATATATTTTATGGGGTCTACCACACTTTCTTCTGCCTGCTACATATGTACATTTATTATACCCTTGTCACTTTGCGTACAGGGTATAAAAATATATACACTCAAAACAAAGTCCAACATGTTCCAGTTGTGTATCTATATTTATGTGAGCCATTGGTTTATTTGTATCTGAGTTCTTCGTTTTAATTATATTATTTAAACACACTGAAAAAACACTTCAATAACTTCAAAGCATAATTAAAATATATTTGTTATTGTTTTTAAACATTTTTATTTGTATTTACTAAAGATTAATTATTCAATTATTCTTCACCAATTAATTATTTCATTAATGTGTTGTGTTGTACATAGTATATATATATATATATGTACATATATACTCGTATGTTTGTAAATACTATACTTCATTTCAATTGTCTTTATTCTGAATTGTTGCATTTTTTCTTTTGCATTTGTAATAAAAAAAAAAAAAAAAAAATAAATAAAAATAATAAAAAAAAATCATTATAGAAACTAAATCATTTTTAATTTAATATTGATTGTTATTAAACACGTGTATGTATGTTTGCTTAAAGTGATGTCTTCGTATCTCGTAGTATTTCGTCATTTTGTGAAATTGATTTTTCTGTTTTTTTTTTGTGTGTGTTATTTTTGTTTTCTTTTTATGTGGGATATGTTTGAAATGTTAAACTATTTTATTTAGTATCGATTGCATATTAAATTATCGCTTATTGAATTTTCTGCTGCATTCGAAAGTTTCCTTCTCTCCTTTTTATTTATTCAACTATTATTTATTAAATTTTCATTCTTGATATTTCTTGTTCATTGCGTAGCTCATTGAATCACTTAACTATTTATGCATGTACATACATATGTACATATCTACATATGTATCCATTTATGCATCCATATGTATATATAGTATCTCTGAACATTTTTGCTTTTCATGCTTTTGTTGTTGTTATTTTGTTTGAAATTTTGAAACCTTTTTCAATATCGGTATGTATGTATGTATATATGTATGTATATTGCAGTTGCTGATACGAAAATTTCCTATGTATGAAATTAAAAATTGTTGTTCTAATAAAAAGTGAAACATTGAAAGTTTTTTACGTTTTGCGTAAATTAATTATATTTGTATACATTGAAACAAATTAACTCATTAGGTTCTTAATTATTTAATTTTATTGAATACATTCTGTCAAATCACCAGCAGAAAGTTTATCTCATTTTAAAAAGTTTTGTTTACTCTTGACACAAAGTGTGCACGGTATGTATTATAATTTTGTCACTTAGTTTGCTACAAAGTAAGTCTGAAAGATTCCACAAAGTATACATATATGCATAGTATATGATTGACTACCTCGACAAGGCGAGTCGTTCTAGCAAAGTCCGTCAGAGTGAGTGTTGGTACTATAGCAAGCTAGTCCTATAATTTTTGAGATTTTGTCTGAAAACTGGTATATAGATACCATTTCGCCAAACGATATGCAGCAAATGTACGCACGAAAGTTTGCTTTATCTTTGATTCAGCTGCTAACATGTCACACCATTTGAAGTTGTGTTTGCCATACTATTACAGTTCGGTACATACAACAGATTTGTCGGCATAGTAATTACTAAAAAAGTACAAATAAAATGATAACTAGAACTAGAAAATAGACACCGAACCGTTGCTAAGTCATAGTGAAGCCTTGAACGGGAACACAATGAGCGTGTGCTCAACAAAAACAGAGAAAAAGTACAATTTATAATATTAATAGAATTACCATAACACTATTATAGCCACTACTTGGATCTATGTATATCTATCTAATTAATAATACTGTAGTCTGCTGACATGTTGTCCTTGCTTCAATTTCTATAACTCAAAGAATTGCATACTGTAGCACTTGAGTTTATATGTTTAACGATTTTTTGCATCGCATTGTGACTGGCGATGAAAAGTAGATCCATTAGGACAATCTCAAGCGCAAAAAGTCATGGGTTTTGTACGGACAGTCATCAACATCCTTCGCAATCCGAATACTCATGGCATGAAGCTTATGCTCTGTATTTGGTGGAACCAGCGCGGCGTGATCTACTACGAGCTGCTCAAACCGAATGAAACGAACACGGGGGAACGCTAACGGACTTATGCGTTTGAGCCGACTACTACTTGTTCCGGTCGATGAGACATGGTCTGTCCCTGCAGAACTTCACTTCATATGAACAGTGCAAAAAATGGGTCGATGATTGGATTGCCTAGAAAGACGAGTCGTTCTTCCGAGCTGGTAAACGAAAATTGCCAGAAATATGGAATTTGACTAATGGATGAATACTTTGACTAATATATTTGTAACCATTTTTGCACAATAAATGCGTAAATTTCGAAAATAAAACCGCTCATTATTAATTCATGCCCAATATAAAGTCATTTAACTACATAATGCTTTTTTCGATAGTTTCGTAGCTATTTTTCGGCACTATTTTTGTCCTATCTATATTTCCGCCTATGCAGTATATACAATACATAATAGGGGAAAAAGACAACTATTATAGGAAAAGTATTATTGTGAAGACTTTCGCAAAAGAAAAGTTTACACGTACATATGTTACCTTTTATGTCAGACAAAATCATATAAGCGAAATATCTATTTTCACAATATAGAACGTTCGTACAACAAGTTAAAGTAGAAGCATAATAAACGGTGATACCATACTTAGTGTGCTCTAGAATGCGCTGTGCATCATGAAATTTGTTTTGTGTGCACATCGTACATACGTTATTTTCACACACGTATTGTTTTTATCTATTGGTTGCTAGTATTTGGCGAGCATTTCATGCCACAACTACAAAATACACTCAGCGCAAATCGTCGAACTCTGATTAATCGCTTTGACCTCTATGAAACCCATACAAACATTTTTCCGTGTCTGTAAATGTTTTGTTTAGTAGCTTCAAATAATTATTCTTATAAACTTATTGCATACAATTTTGACAGAATGTATGTACATATGTATATATGTAAGTGGTGATATACTGTAAAAAACGTTATTCACACAAAACAAATACCATCGACTTATAAATATGTGCGTGATACATATATCAATTTAAACATCTATAATAAATTTAAAACTAACATTGAAAAAAAGTTCTCTTTAGTGTGTTTTTGAATAGTTTCCAATAGGTGTTGAAAAACTTTCATTCAGATCTGTCTGAGAGTATTACTTTTCTATAATAAACTGCTAGGCCAATCATTGACGTAGAGTTTTGCATTACTGTTTATAGATGTCATAAATTCTGCCGGCTAGATTTTCATCGAAATCTGATTTCATTACTTATGTCTAAAAACTTTCGTCAGAGTCTGCTAACAATAAGTTCTATAAATAATAAACCAAAGCAGTCTATAGATTTTGATTATTTTAGGATTTGTTTATGATGTGCAAGATGTTAAGAAGTTTATACCAATTAAAAAACAAAAATGGTTTCCATAAAGTATTGTACGAGTATCTAACTTCCTAGATCCCTTTCCGCTTTTGTGTGAACCTGACTTTAAACATATTTTTCTTTCTGTACTGCAATTTTATCTTGTTAGAGAATCTTGCTATTTTTGGTTTTGGTTTTGTTTTGTTTTTTTTTTTTATTTTTTTGTTCTTTTTTCTTGTGTGCAAAGAAGCTCGTAGTTTTGAAAGCGACAAACTTTCGATCGTGATGTGGGTCTGCGTTGTTCTTGTTGCTTTGTCTGTGTGTGTGTGTTTGTGTGTGTGTGTGTGTCTGCCTTTCGTTAGCTAAAAAAATTTGTTTCATAATTCTCATTTGCTCAAGTGGCCGCCCACCCTAAATTCTACTAAGAACATACATATATGGTACACAATTACGTATAGTACATACATATTTTTATATATTTTATTTTCTAATTTTTGTTCATTCCTCTTTTCCTCCTTTATTTTTTTTGTTTTTTTTTTTTGTTAATTTTTTTGTTTTGCATACTTTTTTCTTTTTGCAAGATTTACAACTACTAAAAGCTACTCTGAGAAAAAAAAAACATATTCGGGACCGAATCTAAATCTACTTGCTTAACAAGAGCTAGAGCTTTAGAGCCGTCAGCATATTGCACTCCAATCCAATAAATTTGATTCCACATTCTGGTGCTTCTTACAACGCTAAAATTGCAACTAGTGTCTCCAGAGTCGCCGCCGTCGCTGTTGCTGTGCATCAACTTAACTTTAGATTGTTTTTATTTCTGGGTATATTCTTTTTTGTTTCTTTAGATTTATGTTTAATTTTATGCAAATTTAAGGCATCGGAAAGTGATTCTGTTCAAAGTCTTTATATCGCTCTGCCAGCGATTTCTTGGACGTTTCCAAACGTCGATCTGTGATGGCAACAAAAGGCAGACGTTGCTTTCGTCCGGTAAAACCGGCGCCGACTAGACGTGGCGAGGCATCTACCACGCGATGATAGACAAATGAGTTGAGCGTCTTAGTTGGGTGCGGCGTCGAGAAAGTTGTCGCGTATGATGGCATTAAAGTTGCCGTTTCACTTTCATTGCCAGCGACCAATGCATGTGGTGTGGTAGCTTCGACCAACGCCTGTTTGTGCAGTAAATCGAATGCTGTAAGTCGTGCTGATGATTTGTAGTTATTAACGCCACCGAAGACGCCACCGCTGCCGCCGCTACCACTTATTCCGCCAGCTAATCCACCAACATTAATGTAGCTATTTCCTCTGCCAGCCACATTCGATACAAACTGTGCGCTACGACTGCGTGGCTTGCCCATGAAATTGCCAGCAAATGCTGGATACGAAGGTAATCTATAAAGTGCGGCCTTTGGCGTTGCTGTTGCTGTTGCCGTCACTGCCGCGGGTAATGCTGTCGTTGCCAATTCTGCAGATCGTTCTGTCGTTACTGCTGCACTTTCAATTTGCCAACTCATTTGACTTTCATTTCCGTTCATTTCGTTAGCATTCGATTTCGTTTCGATTTCCTTTCGCCACAATATTGGTTCGTCATCATTATTATCAACATTGTCATCATTCTCATCAACAACATAGGTTGCAGCATGCTGGCGCTCTTCCCAAGATGTCGCTGTATCCTCCAACGATAAATCGAGCTTGTCATCCGGTAGCTGATTATGCAACTCAGCTGCATTGTAGTGCATGTCTCGCGGCAGAGTTAGTGATGTGGACCTTGATTTTGTTGGTGTTGTAGTGGTGGTGGAGCTGGTGCTGCTTTTCAGTACTTAATGACTGTCGCTGCTCCGCAAACAAATCGTCAAAGTGCTTACTTAGCTGACTTTGTGGATTGTGACTATGATAGCGACGACGTTTCTCCTTCAAATAGTCATCATCAAGGCGTATAGATACCGGTGCACTGCCACCTTTGCTATTGCTTTCGTGTGGTCCTGGCTGCAGCACCGAGCTAGACCATATGGCAGTATGCAACAGCGCTGGTGTATGCGTTGCAGGCGGCAGCGTACCCTCTAGCAGATTGAGCAGTTGCTTGTTGCGTCGATTGTACTTTTTAATATAGGGTGGCAAATTTGCATCCTCGCTATGATCATTTTGTGCCTCCTCCAGTTCGGCGGCTGTCTCATAGTCTGCATCGTAGTCATCGTCGGCATCAGCGTCAACTCTTTCGTCTACCGCGGCATATAGCTCCGGATGTCGCTCACGATTGTGCTCGTCGTAGATCTGGAATTGCACACGCGCTAAGTGTGGCCACTTGGCATAGTAGCGCTCGAGCTCCTCAATCTCAGTGATTTGATGTGCTAACTGTGGCTGCTGTGGCTGCTGCTGCTGCTCCGGTGGTGTATGCAGTAACGTCTGACGCTGGGTGTATGATGGTGGCGGTAAAGGCAACGCTGTCGAGCTTACCCCAGTGTCCGTTGCAGGCAACTTACGCATATAGGGATCGAGCTTATTGCGCCCTAGATGTTGCTGTCGATGTGGTTGATAGCGATTGCGCTGCTGTTCTAGTGGGCGTCGGTGTTTATCATGCAGACGATGTTTATGTAAAAATCGTTGTTGCGCTTCATTATGCTGATCGCCCAAATGCAGCAAATGGTCATAGTGATCGATACGATGGTCGTGGTGTTTGTGTTTGTGATGCTGTTGCTGTTGCTGCTGATGATGTGGTAGGTGATGATGATGATGCTGGCGATGATGTTCGTGGTGGCCGTTTTCATGTTGCTCGTGGTTTATGCCTCCATCATATAGATTCGTTGTTGGCACTGCTGTCGGTGTTGGCATTTTAATGCCATTGCGTAGCACTGGGCTTAGGCGACGATACCAATTGCTGTTCTCAATATTGTTGCTACTGGCAATTTTATTTTCCATTGTGCTGTCATTATCATCATCATCATCATCATCTTTTGTGTGCTCAAAGTAGTTTATTTGTCCCTCATAGAAGGGTTTTATTGGATTACGCGGTCCAATGGCAAATATTGGAGTCGGTGATCTATGCTGCTGTTGCTTTTCCAGTGATATTTTCTTGGCATACTTTTGCCATTTTTCGAGTGCTTTATTGATATATTGCGGTTTGCTGCCACCAAATTCATCGGCATTATCATCGTCATTATTCATATTGCTTCTATAAGCGTTAGAAACAGTTGCTGCTTGTTCAATCGTTGTTGCTGCTAACGCTGCTGTGGTTGTTGTATCCTTTGCGATATGTGTTGCTGGTGTTGCTGTTGTTGACATTAATGCCCCATAACGTAGATAGTCCTTGTAGCGCTTCTTATGGCTTTTATGCCCACTGCGTCGCAATGCTTTGAATCGTTCAAATGCTGATTGCTTACTTCGAGCTGATGTTGTCTCCAGCTGCTGTAATGTGCCGGCCACATCCTTTTTCGCTGTGAAATATGAAATGAAACAGAGAGGAAAAAAATTATATTGGTTAATATACATGTAAATTACAACTGGGAGTTCATGAACACATTTTTCTGTTTTGCTCATCGATGCAGCAGTAGTGCAAACGAATTAAATCGTAAAATGTGATTGCATTTCATACAAAACTTTATAGACAGTATAAGGGCTATTGATTTAAAAAAAAAGAAGAGAAACACAATGATGTTATAAGCTATTCTTCTTACAAGAGAACAACAAATGTAATGCTTCTGGATTTAGAAATCTCCATACAATTATGAAACCGTTTCTTACAAAATCGAGAGATGGTAGAACATTCCATTGAGCTGAAAAAGTATGTGTTAATTTTACTAATGTGTAAAATATTTAGTTGGCTTTTTTTCATTAATTGGTAGTAGGCACTGCGACCTTTGTAGATCTATTGTGCCCTGACAATAGTCTCTACCTACAACCAGGTTGTTTGGGCTTAGGGCCTCCGCACACGGATAAGGGAGCTGAGTTTTGTTGAGCTTACCCGCTTTAAAGTAACTAGAGTTCTCCTAGTGCTCGAAATTCGATCGTTTGTTTTAAAAGTACCCAATAATAAAAATATAAATGAAACAGGAGTGTCACGGAAAACGTCTCTAAATCATCGCTGTCCACCAATAGCCCCAGGACGAACACCTTCGTGTTTTCACACACATACGAACGAATATACGAGGGTTACTATTTATATTTCGGGAATAGCATATAATAAACATTTTTAAATGAAAATGGCTTTATTGTTTTTCAAAATATTCCCCTTGATGATCAAACCATTTGTCATAGCAGTTTTTCCATTTTTCGGCGCTCGTAAATCGTTGACCACGCAGTTTACCTTTGATACTCGGGAACAAGAAGAAGTCATTTGGTGCCAAATCAGGACTGTACGTAGGATGAGTCATTAATTCGATGTTTTGATTGCTCAAAAATGAACTTGTTTGACGAGATGTGTGAGAGCTCGCATTGTCATGATGGAGAATGATTCTTCTTTGGCGGTTGGTTCTACGAATTTCTCCGATCTCGATCGAACTACGACCACGATTGAATTCACTATACCAGCGAGATACTATGGTTTTTGATGGTGCTTTATCGCCATCAAAGAACTAAGTTCATTGCCACATTCTTGTTGAGATAATTCACGTCGAAAGTTGTGAAAAATAATCCAACGAAAACCTTCTTTTGAAATTTCCATTTTTTGGCCAAATTGCTTTTCTTAATTCACTGTAAACAAAACAAATAGCAATTGTACATCAAAACTTTGTGAGTACGTTTATGCCAAAAAATGTCAAACTTTATTATGGTGTTGCCACATTTTATCTTTTGACATTAGTGTCGCCAATTCCCGACATATAAATAGCAGCCCTCGTATGTATCTGCTGCTTGTTGCTAAACAAAAACAAAAAGTTGAATTAGTTACGTTGCATTTGTGTTATATTTTGTCACACTGTACAAATTATGATTCAGATAGATTCGAATAAAATTCGCGCAGCGCAAAGCAGACACATACAGTCACACTTTGGGCGCTCTCTTTTCAGACAGCCCTGCTCTAAATCACAGCCACCGAGAAAGAGAGCGACAAAAAGTGAGCTGTTTTATTTGCAATAATTAATGCGCAATTATAAAAGAAGGTTTGTTGGTTTTTTGTATCCACTCTTTCGTTTTTTTTGTTTTAAATATTTGTTTGATTTCTCTTCTTTTAGCTCTTGAGACGAAAAACATTGCTGAACGGTGGTGTTTGTAATAAAAAACGAAACAATCAAGCAACCATCCGCAGACAACGAGCATGAGAACTGATGATGTGTATACTACTAAATGCACTTCGCTGTGACCTTGAATTTAGCTTACCATTTCTCTTTGTTAAATTCCTCCATGTCAATCAATATACGGTGCAATTCCGATACGGTGCAGCCTCTCGATACTTTGTCAGCTGGATTAACTTGTGATGGTAGGAACCACCCTGCACGTCGGATACTCTGTTTCCAACAAAAGCCAATAATTTTTTAGTGTTGACGTAACCAGAAGTACGAAGTTACGGATAGACCCTCGACAATACATTTGACTTTTGAATGCATTTGCGGTTTCACCATTAAGAAGATTATTAAGCGATTGTTGTGATGTCGCATAAAGCGACGAGCAACACTCCCAGTTTAGTAGAGATGCTGTTATGCACAAATACGTAGTGGACACTTTCAAGATTAGATGCGGGTTCAAAACTCATGTGACCTAGATTCTTGTATTCAGCCATGAATGTAACGTATTGCACTTTTAAATCAGGAGAACGATTGAGACGATGTTCGACCGAATTAAACCTGCTACAAGCAGTTTCATACGAAAGTCCAAGCAAATTTGGTTCGTCTTTGAAAGGCAGAAGAACAACGATTCTTGTTCCAATTCCATGAGGATGAAACGAATGTAGTCTCAGATTGATACACAATGTTAGAAGTGATATAAAACTGTAGCAGTAATGCGCGATTTAATTGTTGATTTGCAATGCTTTCTGTTTGTGTACTCTTTTCTCTGGAAAGAGTACATTCTTGTCTGTAGCTGTCACTCGCGTATCCAACAAATATTAATGCTGTTTCTAGAATTATCTGTTCCGGTGTGTGAACTGCTCCACTATTTCTTGTCCATTGTGCAGTCATCCCAAGAAGGCAAAGTTTTGAAGTCAAGACATTAATTTCTGGTTTGTTCATCCACTTAATCCACTAAACCTTTGACGAACTCTTGTTATGACGAGGAGTGTCGCAAAGCTACTGCAGAGAAAGAAGCCGCCTACAGAAAAACACTACACTGGGGAGTAACGCGAGCTTTTAAGACTGGAGTTTCTTTCTGCAAGGACGATAATGAAAGTATGGTTACAGATGTACAGGAATCATTGAGACTATGGATAAGTCATTTCTCTAATCTACTTGGGGGCGATGAAGAGAACAATACTGCCGATAGAGAAGCATATATAGAACCTCCAGTTGATGATGGCTTTCTTGTAGACTACCGGATTATAACGAGGTCGACACAGTAAAAGCTAAAGAAAAACAAAGCGGCAGGCTTCGATCAGCGTACTATTGAGGAGGAGAAAAAATGCATCGATCTGCCATCACGCTCAGCAATTGGAACTGTGTATATCCCCTCTATGCCAGCTGGTGCAAGAATTAAAGCTGAATGACAATCGTTTGCGCCGTACTTTCGGTCAATGTGCTGAAATTCAACTGGAAGTCAACCCACTGTTTTATCGCAATATTCTGTTCAGTGATGAAGCTCAATTTTGCTTGTCACTAAGCAAAAATATCACATTTCTAGTGGTGCATATTTCTTTAAAAATTAAGCCGGCGGGATGTTTATTGTATATACAAACAAGCCAGCCAATTTGGCCTACAACGTTGTTCGAACCGGGATTCGGCTTCCATTGATTGGGAAAGTGGTCGAAAATTGGACTTCCAGAAATCGCCACATCTGAGCCAGCCGTGGCACTCACATGACCGAAATCATATTTAAACACTAATGGTATAAAATTATCTTTTTAATAGTGCTAAATTTCTAGCAGAAATTCTATTCTTGTATAACGTTAATATCGTTCCGTTGTCGTCTGGAATTGACCCGCGCAACATTTTTCTACTATCACGGCTCAAGTTAATACTCTGCGGAAACCGTTTTGACACGATTGAGATGATAAAAGAGAATTCGCAGAGAGAGCTGATTGCAAAATCGACCCATGAAAAGTGCTTTGAAGATTAGAAAAAGCGTTAGAATATATGTATTGCATCCAACGGAGATTAGATTAAAGAGAATACATAAAAATCTCAGTAAAATTTAATTATTGGCATTTTATCATTAGAAGGTATATTCATACTATTCATACTATTCCTACTGTGAGTAAAGAGTTTTAATTGTGCTGCATACTTTGGGCGAAAGTTGCAGCAAAAATCTGCATTATCGATTGCGTTTGACAGCTGCATATAAGAAAATTTCTAAATTTTGGCAAGTTCTTAAGAAAACTTTGCATACACCCACATACAGCCACACATACGAGTATATGCATATCTATGTACATGCTCAAACCGAAAACCACAGCTTGTACGAAACTTTCTTATCGTTCTTTAAAAATATTTGTAATTAACGAAAATTTCAAACCTAAAAAAAAAAAATTCGCAAACTTTACATAAACAAAAAGACGGATAAAAGGGTCTCATTAAAATTAAAAAAGTTCAACACATGTGTAGAATTCAGCAAATTGTAATCTATATATAAATAGGCAAATGCAAGACATTCATACCCTTTTCAATCCCCTTAAACGCAACATATTCGTTTGATTTTTGCTTTGTTTGTTGGACATGTTGTGAAGAAGCATAGGGACGAATGCATTTTATTCTTCTAAAGTATTGCATCTAAGCAATGTAAAAACCAGGTAACATCCTCTGTCAATCATAAAAACTTGAGTGCTCTCCCTCCCTCAGCTCTCTCAATTTGCTAAAAAATTACGAAAATGTGTTCTTTTGGTTTGGAGCCGCTGTATACAAACAATAAAATAAAGTAATTTGATTTGTACATTCTCTTCTTGTATGCATATTTGTATGTAACCCAAGGCTGAATAATACAATACAAAGAAGCGTATTTCGCATAGTTGCTCTTTTTTGTTATTATTGGAATTTTGGAAAAATATTTTAACGATAGTTATTTTGTGTCACATACTGGCACTGATGTTAAAGGAGCATTTAAGCGTTATACGCAAATTGCCTGTGCTGTCACAATTTAAACTTAGTAATGAGTTATGCATTTAAAAACGGAAACATGGTGTTTCACTTTAAGCACTCAGAGGTAAACAGTAAAATTTTCAAATCAATTAAATAACATATAAAAAATCGATAAACTCAATCTTCACTTTATTGAATAGTATTTTAAAGTCATTTACTGAAGTTTACGAAGTCTTTATTGAAATATATGACGTAAAAAAACTCTGCAAGATAGACTATAAGTTTAAAAAAAAAAAAATTATTTTTGTTTTTGTTTTCAAAGAATGTTTTCAGTGTTTAGATCTGAAATTATGTCAACAATTCATGTGTGCACCTTGTAGTATCATGAATTAGTTAATCAATGGAATGACAATATTCTTGACACAGGTGTAAACCGAAAAATTAAAAGCACATTTTTATTATGTTAAACTATTTTTAGATACTCTTTTAAAACAATTATGTTTCTTTCCTGTCGAGATGCGTAACGAAGTTTTGGTTTCGTTAAAGGTTTTGACAGTGCTCAAAATAATAGAATACGTCACTGTAGCAGATAAGTGATAAGGAAAATTTGAAAGAAGTTATTAATGAAGGGCGATTTCACTCTTACAAAAAAAAAAAAAAAAAAAAAAACTAAACTACCATATCTACTATCTACTACCATGTCTAATATCTACTACTATTTGTAATACCGCGGGACACGCACATTTATATATGTATATAAAGCGGATGTCCACTAGAATAAACCAAATCGAATTTCAAGCTAATATTGATTTAAATAAATAGGTTTTTCTCAAACTCAAAAGTTGGCGGTGGGTTTGTATAGAGGCTTCTCCAAAAAGTGGGCAGAACACGCCCATTAGTCTATCTATGTTAAGCTATACTGTCCATAAAAAGTCACCACATCAAATTTCATCCCTAGTATTGACTTTAAAAAGAAATTTTTCATAACAAAAAAAAAAAAAAATTACAAAAGTGGGCAGTAGGTTGCTATGGGGGCTACCCATTAATGTATATGTGAAGCGTCCGTTCATTAGAAGCTACCATATCAATAATTAAGTTGATATTGACTACAATTATAAAGTTTTTCATGCAGAGTCAAAAGTGGGCGGTGGGTTTGTATAGGGGCTACCCCAAAAACTGGGCGTTGTGGATCAATCTTGATACTCTATTAAACTGAAATAAAAAAGGTGTATGTGCAAATTTTCAACTGCATAGCATAAAAACTAGTCCCCACAAAATGCGCAACCACATACAGACGGGGGGCATGGCTAGATCGACTCGTCTCGTCGAGCTGATCAAGGATATATGTATATACTTTGTAGGGTCTACGATGCGTCCTTTAATGCATTACAAACTTTCAGATGAACTGATAATACATTTTCACACTATGTTTAGATGGTATAAAATGTAAAGGACAAAATTTCAAGATTATACAAGCGTTGAACTTCCTCAAAAGACAAGTTCTTAATATGTCAATATCATCGGCCACTAGCGAAAGAGATTTTTTTTTCTGTATCCAATCGGATATTAGAAGCAATACAAAGGCGCTTGTTAAGCGAGCATTTTCAGAAAATTCTGTATACAAATACAAATGTAAACCATTAATTACAAATACAAGTTTAAATGTTTGCATATTCATACTCGTAAGTACTGGTTTAAAAAAAAATTATGAAACATACTTTCTATGTGTCAAAAACTTCGTTCGTGACCAGCAGGACAGTTTCAAAAACACCGGGACGGGTGGGATCAGAACAGAAACAAATTTATTTCGTAACGGGCGAGATCGGGATCAAATTTTGTATCCCGCACTCTTCTCTAGTGTAAATCAATCATTGTGTATTGTGAATTGGGAAATTACAACTCATTTTTTACCCACTGTCAACGGAGGTAGGAGATTTGCTACTATTTGTACTGCTTTACGGATATGTCCCTTACAGCCTTAATATATGCCACGTTCGCTAACCGCAACCGGAAGTAATAGATTTCTATTAGGCAAAAATAACAAATCACCAAACAGTATAGTACTGTACATACATCATACAACTTTGGTGGGAACGTGTAACTCATAAACATCTAAAAAAAAAAAAAAAACAAAACAAAAATACAAGTAGAAACTTATTAAAAAGCTCATATTGATGACTTTGTGTCGTAGTTAATATAGCGAAAGAAACTCCCAAGCAGCAACTGTAGTACTTACAATACAATTTTAGTCTGTGAAGTTCTTTTCTTCTTTTCTTCTTTGATTGTTTTTAATTTTCCATTTCTGGCAATTCACTTTGGCAAAGATAAATGGAGAAATTGCCGACACAAACATCAACATCAGAATGTACGAAAATGGCATTTTGGCGCGTTTTGTTCAGTCGCATTCGGTCGTTTCAGCAATCCAATCACGTATTCCATGCCAATGCACACTGCCGACACATTGGCCTACTCGGAGCACTTGGATTATTCGAGTGAGTATTTCAATGTACGTATAAAATGGGTATGTATGTTTGTATGTATGTATGTAAATACACTGACAATTGGTCTCTCGGGCTTCGCAATAAGTATATCGTACAAGTACAAACCCAAGCGTGCACAGCTTAATAAAACTCCTATCCTTTTTGTACTGTCGTTCTGTTTAAGTGTATATACATATCTACTATATCTATGTATGCTCTCATGTACCCATTGGAGTGATTTTCTGAAAAAAAAAGAAAAAACTACAACAACATCAAAAATGGGAAAATTTTTCTTCGAACGTGTGACTAAAGTTTATTGATACTCTTATTGGCAGCAGTGCGCAAAAACTAAACCAGAATCCTAAATCTGCGTTTCCATTCAATTGCAACACGCTGACGTCGTCGTTGGGCGCACGACTAGACAAAGTTGCGCCGCATACCACACAAGATGTTAGTCATGGATGCTGGATGCTTTTGTTTTCTGGCTTTCGCAGCCTGCAAATAAATATGCAGTAGAGTTTGATTTTGCTTTCGACCGGATGGCCGCACTGCCATACTGCCTGTCCGTCTTTCATAAAGTTTCTATGTTATAACTACGTAGTATAGTCATTCAGTCAGTCAGTTAGTTGATATTCCAGCCTCTCTGACGCACTGTCTGTCGTTTACTTAATTTTTTTTTTTTTACTGCGGTGTCCTTGCACGAACTCTTGATAAATTTCCGTTCTGTTAGCTTTATTATGTAACAAGACAAAGAAATACAGCAGCTTCTCAATAAGGAACAGGAAAAAAAAGTGCAAAAAATCAAGTTGTATTGATATTCTCGTGGGAGGTTGAATACGAAAACTTTCTATGAAATTATTCCTGTGATTCTTTATACGAGTATTTATTTTAATGTTATTTAGTAGAACTTCAAAGCATATTGAAATTGGATTTCATCTAGTTTCGGTTCTTATTCGAAAAAGTGAATTAACATAGTCGAAGTGAAAATTGGTTTCTTTGGATCTTTTACGTTTATAAGATGGTGACAGGTGTCGAATCATGGATCTATGCGTCGGAGACGGAAAGTAAATGGTAATCGACTGTATGGATCTTTAACGTTTAAATAAACCCAACAAAATTTGCTCGAGCACGTATCACTTCGAATCAAATCATCGCCGGTTTCTTCGGAAAAATAAGTTAATTTTGCCAATGTGCAGTTATTGAAATAACGGTAAATTCTGAATTTACCTACAACATTTGTTAAAAAGGAAACCATAATATAAATGAATGCGTTATCAGTATTTTCGCTTTTCTCAGTGCGTTACAAATTAAAACAAACAAAAAAACAAGAAAAAACGTTAACTTCGGTTGAACCGAAGCTCTAATACCATTCACACGAAACTTTAAATAGTATTGTAATACACAAAAGTGGGGGTTAAAATAGGGGGTGGTACACGCTCACTAGTAGATGTGTATGAAGCGATGTAGTAGATGAGTAAGATGCCGCCATATCGAATTTCAAGTTGATATTGACGTTTTCCATACAAATGCATAAAAGGGAACTGTGGGTTTATATGGGACTACCTCAAAAAGTGGGCGGGACACGCCCCTTTGTATATGTATATGAAGTGGTTGTCCACTAAAATCCACAAAACCAAATTGCAAGCTAATATTGATCTAAATGAAGGATTTTTTCATAAAAAACACAAAATTCCACAGTGGGTTTGTATGGGGGCTACCTCAAAAAGTGGGCGGGCCACGCCCAATTGTCTATGTATGTTTAGCGGCTGTCTCTTAAAAGGCACCATATCGTATTTCAACCTAATGTTGACTTTAATAAAAAAGTTTTTCTTACAAAAAGTCAAAAGTGGACCATAGGTTTGTATGGGAGCTACCCCAAATAGTGGGCGGGCCACGCCCGTTAGTCTATGTATGTTAAGCGACTGACCATAAAAAGGCACCACATTGCATTTCAACCTAATATAGACTTTAATAAATAAGTTTTCTTACAAAAAGTCAAAAGTGGACCATAGGTTTGTATGGGAGCTACCACAAATAGTGGGCGTGGCAGGTCAATCTTTATACTCTATTAAACTACAATAAAAAGAAGTATATGTGCAAAATTTCAACTGGATAGCATAAAAATTAGTCCCCAAAAAATGCGCAACAACATACAGACGGACGGACGGACATGGCTAGTTCGACTCGTCTCGTCGAGCTAATCAATAATACATATATATACTTTATGGGGTCTCTCTTTTAATGCGTTACAAACTTTCAGACAAACTGATAATAACATTTCACACTATGTGTGTATGGTATAAATATGTATATTAAAAAAAGAATATTTAAAGGCGAGTTTAGAGTTAAAAAAAAACCTTGCAACTATTTTATTCGCTTGTATTAACTTTAAACACGCTGGTGTCAAAGAGAAAAATGTTTGTATTAATAATTTAGGGAACTTTGTGGAATATTTATAAATGATTTTTGCCAGCACGTAGCCAGTAAAGACATTAAAAAATGTTATGCAGTAAGAAGGGGGAAAACAAACTTTCCACAGTTGCAGTTTTTTTTTTTTTTTTTTTCTGAAAAACAATGACCGTGCCATTGTTTTGCACTCAAAATGAACTGCCAGTCACAATGCGACAATCAATCACACAGCGATGAACGTGAATATACGGAATGGTGCAGCTTTGAATGTAAACATTACAAAATTAATTATTTTATTTATTGACTATTTATCAAACTTTTATAAACACTTGCGTCTCACTGGCAAAGTCAGCTGTTCACATTTTCAACATAGTAATATTTTCTTTTTTAACTGTAAACTGCCGTTGGACAAAAATTCATGATTCTCTCAACAAATTATAATTTTTTAATAAAAAAATTTTTTTTTTTAAATAAATAAATTAATTAAAAAGATAAAAGATACATTTTCCGGTTATGCAGCCTTAATAAGTACATACATAACGCTCCGTCCGGATCTTAACTGTGCAAGTTTCGTCCTGGTGCTACGAGGGAAATGTTTTTCGCTCTCATTAATAGGCGGAGGTCTTCCACCTAATATAATACTGTCCCTGTAAGAGCGTATGTCATGTTCAGTTGAATCTTTATGCAATTGGGCCCTTCCAGAAGTATACTCATACTCCTCTATGTTGCTATCAGTGATAAAGCGATTTATACTCGACTTATATATCCTGATATCAGATCTTATTCGGGCAGGCGCTGATGTAGTGAGGGTGCCATGGTTCGGATGATCACTTCTGTACGCACCCAACAAGAACTGCTTCGAAAGCAACTCATTATGTTGATGAACAGGAAGTATCATCGCTTCATTGTGAAAATGATCCTCATGAGTCATTTGCAGACAACCAGTGCCAGTCCTCAGCGCACTATTCTGACTTCTTTGCAGGCTTTGCCATTGATTCTTACTTAGGAAAGGGGTCCATACAGGAGCAGCATAATTTAGGACAGAACGTTCAATAGCTTTATAAGTTGTTATTATAGTCTCCTTATCCTTACCCCAGGAAGATCCGGCAAGCGCTTTCAACACTTTGTTTCTCGACTTAAGACGGTTATTTGTCTTGGTGGCATGAGCCGAGAATCTAAGCAATGGGTCAAATGTAGTTCCCAATATCATCGGGTACTGGACAGTAGGAACCCTTAGCCCTCCAACAAAGACATCTAGTTCCATCCTCACCTCCTTAGTCCAGGAAGTGAAAATGGAAGCAGATGACTTATGAGTTGAAAGCCTAAGGTTGCGAGCATTGAAAAAATTTAATAAATTATCCAAATAGATATTAATCCTCGCACAGATATCATATACATTCACGCCCGATGATAAAACAGAACAATCATAGGTCACTAGTTTTATATGGGGAGGGGGAAGGGGCAAATAAACGTTAAACAGAAGGGTAGAGAGAACCCCACCCTGCGGAACACCTATCTTTAACTTACGATAACCCGACCTCACACCCCTAAACTCAACGTATGCCCTTCTACCATTAAGATAGTTTAATAGCTAGCGTTTCGTTTTATCGGGCAGTGAGGTGGAGTCCAGGTCTTGAAACAAGATTGCATGATCAACTGTGTCAAATGCCTTGTTCAAGTCTAGAGCCACCAACACTGTACGTTCGCATGGCCTCGGCTTATTAAGTCCATCAGCTATAAAAGTAGTGATTTCGCTTAGTGCTGAAGTCGTACCACGACCTTTCCTAAAACGGTGCTGATTATCTGCTAGAAGGCAGTGTTCTGTCATTGAAGGAAGTAATAGTGACTCAAGAACTTTCACTACAGGTAAAAGAAGCGATATGGGCCTATAAGAGGAACCAAGATCAGCTTCACTGCCAGGTTTTAAGAGAGGTACAATCCTAGCTACCTTCCATACATCAGGGACAATTAACTGGGAAATGGATAGGTTTAACAAGTGTGTGAGGTATGCTACCGCTATAGACCCAAGGTGCTTCAGCATCAGCATTGAAATGCCGTCTGGGCCGAGTACCTTGGATGATTTTGCCTTCCCTATAGCAGCAAGGACCTCCTCACATGTAAAATCCACCAAATCTCCATTTCCTTTTTTCCTTCTAATGTGACGTATGGATTTACGCTTTAACCTATTCTGCTGCGAAGGGTGTTGCACGAACTGTCTGCAGAAATAGGGGACACACCTATTTGAACTCCCTCAAATGTGACAGATGAAAGAGCTCTATTCTGCGGTACACCAGATATCTTTTTAATAGTGTGGCAAGTGGCTGTATCAGGTATCAGGTAGTTGGCAGTGGGTTGCTATAGATCGCGTAGCGGACTCATTCAGTTCGAGTTTGAAATTGACTAAGTGGGGTTGTATGGGAGCTAAACTCGTACCCTATAGTAGGCGTACCGTGCCCATTTCGCTTTAAGATTTGGCACAGATTTTTAAGTTGATAGCTTCAAAAATATAGATTTTTCTAATAAAAACCAGAGAAGCGGACTGGATTATAAAGTAGATTAGACTTTCTAGTGGGCATGGCACAAGCTACAATATTGTTTAAAACCCTGTTTCAGATGAATATACCCAAAAGTTAATTGGGAGAATAAGCAACTCAGCTGTATAAATTTGTATGGGAAAACGGATTCGGAATACGCTACTTCTTCGAAGGTGAGCATTACAATATGTCGTTTCTGATATATGTATGTATGTACATTGCCGCTGAACTGATTAGGTTCAAAGAATATTGCTTGCATTCTGTCTTTGATCTCGTATTCTAATGCATGTACAATATATTTTGTTTTATGCTGTAAACCTTCATTTGTGTTTACAAATATGTAACTGTGCATGCGAAAATAGCGGGATTTTTCAAACGGTAATTCAGAGTTTTGCTTTCCTTGTTATATTCACAAAAAATGACTGCAATTTTTTGGCTCAGTTGTGCAATATTCTATTATGTAACTTGTGAGTTACAACAATTTGTTTCGTCAAAGATGAATGCGAAACTGTGCTACAGAAAGCGTTCTCACATATTTCCAGATATTTTTGGACCGTTTCCACGATTATTTCAACAAGATAATGTTTTGGATCCATACTGCGAGAGTCGTCAAACAGTGGATAGGCGACAAAAATGTCCAATTGCTTGAATGGCCACCATACTACCCCAGACATGAATATCTTTGAGAACGTTTGGGGAATATTGTCTCGCAAAGTATACGAGGGCTGCTATATATATTTCGGGAACTGGCAACACTAATGTCAAAAGCTAAAATCTGGCAACATCAGAATAAAGTTTGACATTTGTTGGCATAAACGTACTCACAAAGTTTTGATGTACAATTGCTATTTGTTTTGTTTACAGTGAGTTAAGAAAAGCAATTTGACCTTCAAGATAAGGTTTTCGTTGGATTACTTTTCACAACTTTCCACGTGGATTATCTCAACAAGAATGTGTCAATGAACTCAGTTTTTTGTATGGCGATAAAGCACCATCAAAAACTACAGTATATCGCTGGTATAGTGAATCCAATCGTGGTCGTAGTTCGGTCGCCGACGAATTCCGTGAAGGTCGTCCAAAATCGGTTGTTGTGCCCAAAAACATCGATGCAGTGCGTGAACTGATAATGCAAGATCGTCATGTGACATATCATGAGATAGAGGCATCCTTGCACATTAGTTCCACTTCAATACATTCGATTTTGCATGAATACTTAGCTGTAAAAAATATTTGCTCTCGTTGGATACCCCATAATTTATCAATCGCTCAAAAAAAGGCTACCGTCGATTGGTGTAAGGAAATGATTAAAAAATTCGACCGTAGTGCTTCAAAAGACGTGTATAAAATCGTTTCAGGTGACGAATCATGGATATACGAGTATGCGTATGAGCCGGAAACAAAACAGCAATCGACCATATGGATATTCCAAGACGAGCCAAATCCAACAAAAGTTGTTCGTGGAAGAAGCACAGCGAAGCAAATGATCGCCTATTTCTTCGGCCGAATGGATCATGTGGCCACTGTTCCGCTTGAGCAACGTAGGACGGTCAATTCTGAGTGAAACACGACCCTTTGTTTGCCGGAAGCTCTCACACATCTCGTCAAACAAGTGCATTTTTAGGCAGTTAAAACATCGAATTAATGACTCATCCTCCGTACAATCCTGATTTGGCACCCAATGACTTCTTCTTGTTCCCGAGTATCAAAGGTAAACTACGTGCTCAACGATTTACGAGCGCCGAAGAAGCAGTTGAAGCGTTCAAAAACCATGTTTTGGTGGTGTCTCAAGAGGAATGGAAAAACTGCTATGACAAATGGTTTGAACGAATGCAAAAGTGCCAATATAATTCGGCATTTTTTGTTATGTTCTTAAAAAATAATAAATTTAACGCTAATACGTAAGTTGGAGACCACAAACTTTTTTTTGTTTCATTAAAAATTAATTATTCTATACAAAAAATGTTTTTTAATTGAAATCGACATGTTATTTGAAAATATATAGCCAGTTTTGTTTGGAAAATTGTTGAACCTATTCAGTTGAGCGGCAGTGTAAAAGCCCATGATACGTTTTGTATAAAATGGATGCAAATGTGTTGGGGTCGCAAACCATATCTATCAAACTAATCTATAGCAGTTTCTAGTGCGCCCTGGTGCCAGTTGTTGTTAATACCACGTTTCCGGAGCTCGGCCCAAAGAGGGGATCACATCCGAGACTTCCTCTGTGTCTTCACTGATAAAAGTTTTTTTTACGGTGACAGAAACCAATCCAGCGCATCAAACCTTAATTAAGGGAGGTTGCCTTCTCATAGTTTGTTCACACTAGAACAGATGCTTAGAGACGTGCCTAACGGACGCTTATGAGCTGCTTTGGTCGTTTGTAAAATAACCGTTTTTGGACATTCTCAAGTAAATGGTAAATTAAAAACTTCATACTAATGTAGATTTCTGCAAACGACCCCATTACAATTCGTACTGATTCGTACAATTTGCCATCGCACTAGGTCGGAAGTAATGGAAGCAGCAAACAAGCAATCTATAAGCGCGTTGCTTACGGAAGTGCGACCGCATAATAAAACAATAAAACACTAACCTCACCTATTGCTTGGCTTTCTAAATGTAAACGGGTTTAGCCAAAAAGTGACGTATCTTGATATAAATGTATGTTCCGAATTTATATTGATTGTAAAACATATGTATTTGCATAATATCATAGCATACATATGTGAAGTTCGTTTATAAGAGGCTACAATACAGAACTTGAAGTTAATATTTGTCTTAATAAAATGGCTGTAGCGAAATGTTATTCTTACGTCCATAGAGGTTTTTTCCGTGGCAAAAATGCCAAAAAATGTGTGCGGTGGGTTTTCATGGAAGCTACCCCTATAAGTGGGCATAGATAATACACTTGATGACTTTGAACGAATGCTGACCTCAGCGTCTACTGGCGTCTCAGCTGGGCGACTAGTTTACTTATTCCACAAATATATACAGTCAGACGGACATGGGTTGATAGACACGTCTCGTCAATGTATATACTTTGTGGGTTCTTCTTCAATCTGTTACAAACTTCACCCTAAGTGCGATGGGTATACAAAAATGGCCAAAAGCAGTAGACTGAAAATACCGATTCAGATATATCTAATGAAGAATGAAGTACATACTATACTCAGCAGTGCAACTACAAATTGTTTGCGAAATCTGTTGACAGCACCAGCAACAATATCGAGAACAAGAAAGATTCAATTGCGTTGTCATTTGGTTTCGCATTTGATTCAATGGATTTTGGTTCGGTTTCATCATTTGGTTTGGCTTGGCATTCACTTTGAGTGTAGACATCTTAAATTTCAGACGATACATTTCATTGCCTAAAGTTAACTGCAGTACCGTACTAAACACACACAGAGAGAGAGAGAGAGAGAGAGAGAGAGAGAGAGAGAGAGAGAGAGAAGAGAGAGATATTCAATCTCAGCTGTACAAAAGGAAGAAGATATGCACAGACGAAAACAACGAACAAGCCCGACAGTTTCGAGATGCTTATGAGCTTGAAATACTTGTCTGACTATCTATTCGTATCTGTGTACATAATTGTATCTGTGATATAACCGAAATATCCAAATGACTTACCATCGAATCTTGGTTCTTGTGCTTGCGACTGCGTCTGCTGATAATACTGCTGTTGGCTGAGTGTGCCAGTCTGTCGTTGCACGTTCTCCCGCTCGTCCTGTGCGCTGTCCTTACTTGTCATTACATCGTTACGGCGGTTGTCGACGGAATGTTGAGTGTTTTTCAAGTTGGAATTTGACCCATTTGTAGCGATGCCAAAATAGCTGCTTAAGTAATTGGTATGCGATTTGCTTGTCGCTGCTGTTGCTGTTTCATGTTGCAAACCACTGACACCACCAATATTGCCATCATCGCCACTTGAAATTGCACCAGCATTCTCACGAGTTTCATCATCATCATCATCATCATCATCATCGACATTTGAAGATTGCCTTTGATAATGCTCTGCGCCAAAGTAGTGCATTTCGCCCACATCGCTTACATCTCGAATGCTCTTGCCAGCGGCAGCCATATTGAAGTCCTTCTCATTTTCGACAACCGTGGTATCCTCATTCTCATTGTCGTCCATCGTATTGACTACTTTGCCTATTTCGTAGTGTTGCTCGTCTTCGTTGTCATTGTGCCATTTTCCGTCTTCATTACTAAAGTATCGAGTATCTCGGTTATTCTTGTTGCTGTTCGGACCATGTCTTTTGGTTTTTCTGCCTATGAAATCGGATGAGACAACAAAGACTTTGCCAGTGGCAACATGCAATGCTGTTCCTGCTGATGCTGTTGCTGCTGTTGTCGTTGAAGTTGGCCACGTTGTTGGCGACATTACTGCTGATTCATCATTGTCAATTGAAGATTCAATGTTTTCCGCCAATACTTCATCATTACCAAAATTGTCTTCAATATCACCTATTGCATTTACGTTCAACTTTGGCTGCTTAGTGGCGGCAGCGGCGGCGTCAGCGGCAGCGTCGCTACCATTACCAGCATCGGCTTCATCGGCTTCATCGTCATCATTGCTCTTTTCGTTCGCATCTTCAGTTTCAATATTATTTTTGGTTTTCTTCCGGTTGTCATCTTCTGTCGCTGTTGATTGGGCCGACATCGTAACAACTTTATTAAATTTTCGTCCATTTAATATTTCAATAGATTCCGACATCTGCTGTCGTTTGTGGTTCTTAGCACGATTTACGTCATGCCGCGACGACAACTGCTCCTGTTCGTTCTGGTTGTACTGTCCCTTCTGTTCGCCCGTATGCTTCTGCCAAAGTTCATGTTGGTTTTGTTTATTTTCTTGCATGTTCTTAAATTTTTTATATGCAAAACTTTTACTGTCATTGTCGCTATTGCTGCCGGAAGAGGATTTTGTATCTGCATCTCTATTGTCTTCTTTTTCGACAACTTCCTCATCTTCTACAGCTATTATTTGGTGGTCGTTTTTATTGTTTTTAAATTTGTTGTTATTGTAGTGGCTTTTATTGTTGTTGTTATTGTGGTATCTCTTGTTTGTTGTACCACTTTCAGTGTTGTAGTTTTTGCTTGCTGCAACATCTTCAACGCCATCGTTGTATTTGTTGTTGTTGTTGTGGCTGTTCTCGTGATTTTTGTTGTTGTTAGTGTTGCTATAGCCCGCAAGGTAAACACTAAAATTCTTTAAAGTGGGCTTTTGATATTCAAGTATCTGCAATATAAAAATAAGCAAAGACAAATTAATACAAAAGAAAAAATAAAATGAAAACAATGAAAATCAAAGAAAATGAAAGGATCTTGAAATTTAGTGCATATTCTGTAACGCATGATCTAAATATGACAAATACATATATGAAAACCTTTATATTCTTTACAATAGTTCTCCAAGTGCGCTTTTTGAAATTATTTCATTGTATAGGGTGTTTTTTTTGGAGATATACAACTTTGAATTGAATTAAAATGAATTAAAATGTTGAGATTACATAATCTCAAATCGAAAAACGGCTTTTGTAAAAATATAATTTTATGTCATTAGTGATTGAATATGATTATGAATTTGTGGGCGAAAACGATAAATGGTTAATTGAATTAGTCGGATAGACAATTATGTCGACCGTAAAATGGACGTAGCGCACGGTAACATTCTCGAACTGAAGCCCGTACATTTTCGAAGACAACGTTGGTGCAACGGCAATGGTCAACGGAGACTGCCATAGGGCAACGATAAGCGACTTTTTGGCAACTGAGCTCAATGAAAATTGCACGAAGAATTACTGGTTTCAGCAAGATGGTACAATATGCCATACTGCTTGCGCAACAATCGATTTATTGTGACGGATATTCGCTAATCGATTGATTTCGAAAAGTGGTATTTTTGATTGACCACCTTTTTCACCAGATTTGACTCCACCAGTCTTTTTCTGTGGGGATATTAGAAGAGTAAAGATTATGCCGACAAATCATATTCCATCGCACAACTTAAGGCTAACATACGGCAGGAAATCGCAGCAATTTCCCGACAAATTCTAAAAACAGCGATGGAAAACGCTAGTGGCTGTCCATTAGAAGCTACTATATCAAATTCTAGCACAACTGTATTGATTTTGGTTACAAAACGCCCTTATACCAAACAGTGAAAGGTTGTCCACAAGGAAGAGTTCTTCCGCCCCTATTATGGAGTTTAGTTGTAGACGGCGTACATAGTAGGCTGAGTGAAAATGGAATATGTTGCCAGGGCAATGTGGATGACATAGTCATTACGGCAAGTAGATAGTTTGATGAAACACTCTCTGACATAATCAACAGAGGACACAAAATTACACAGGATTGGTGCAGGGAGGTGGAACTCAACATTAACCCCACCAAAACAGTCATTGTACCATTTACTAGGGAGCGCATGCTGCCTAGACTAAAGAAAATCAACCTCGGAATGGTAGTAGTGTTGAATACTTAGAACTAACTATAGACAGTAAGGTTCTATGGAAAAAACATACAGAGGAAACTGTAATAAAATGCACCAAGGCAATACTTGTGTGCAGCAAATTGACCGGGAATTCGCAGGGATGCAATCAGAAAACCAAGCTATGGCTATATAACATAGTGGTAAATCCGTAATGATGGAAAATTATTAAACTTTCTACAAAGACTAGCATGTATTTGCAGCAAGGGTGAAATGCGCACATGGCCAACCACTGCGTTGGAAGCTGCATCTAGAAATTGAGCATAAAACTAAGGAAACACTCCTGAGACTGTTAGTTGACGGAAATAAAGTTGATTCAAACAACTGTCGGAAACGTATCTCTACATGGACACTGGAAGCAACACTAGTGTTCATGTTAAGGGACGAGATGACAAGGAGAAAAGGTTTATATCGGAACTTCACCATTCAATGGTCCGATAAGAAAACTTGGACGTCTTGTGGCCGAAAAACAACTGAAAAAAGTTAGATCCTAGATTAATACCAAGGTTTATTCAACAGGTTGGACCAGAGCAGGACATCTAAGTAAGAAGGACAAAACAATAGATCTTTCTAGGTCACAGTATTGAATAATGCCCTACAATAATAATAATTACGTAAGAATTTTGGTGTCACTCGCTTAAGAAACTCGAAATTGGGGAGAGAAGTAAATTTGTACTCCTTGTAGTCGGGTTGGCTTATTAATTTTAACATTCTATCTAAACCGGTCGTAAGAATGTCTACATATTTAAGAATATTGGTGATGTTATGGGCTTAATACCACGCTTAAAATTGTCGACAGGTAACATAACGTGCATCGACCGTTGCTTTTAGTTTGAAAGAAACATTAATCCCATATCTAACACTTAACATATAGTAATGGTAAAGAAAGGCTAATCATTGAAAGGCTAAAATAACAGGAATAATTGAAAATATGAAATTCTATAATCAGAGTAAAATTATACAGCTCCGATTCAATAGAAAAAATACTTTACTTATTAAATTATAGTTTATAGTATTACTCACAATGTCAGCTGCTTCCGAAAGATCCTCATTCTGCACAGCATCATCAGCAATATTATCATTACCATTTGTATTATCATCATCATCTGAGCCGCCTACATCAATGCCATCGTTGTCCCCATCTTCATTATGCATATGTCGCTGGTCAAATATGTCCTCAGGTATAGAAGCTTCCTCTTGCAAATTGAAATCTAAAAGAAGTAAATAAAAAGATACAAATATGAATACGGTATACATTTACGTTTTAGTAAAAAATTATATACAAAAAATAAAAAAACAAGAAAAAACGTTAACTTCGGTTGAACCGAAGCTCTAACACCATTCACACGAAACTTGAAATAGTATTGTAATACATAAAAGTGGGGGTTTAAATAGGGGCTAACCCAAAAAGTACACTCTAACTAGTAGATGTGTATGAATCGATGTAGTAGATGTGTAAGATGCCGCCATAGCGAATTTCAAGTTGATATTGACGTTTTCCATACAAATGCATAAAAGGGAACTGTGGGTTTATATGGGACTACCTCAAAAAGTGGGCGGGACACGACCATTTGTATATGTATGTGAAACGGTTGTCCATTAAAATCCACAAAATCAAATTTCAAGCTAATATTGATCTAAATGAAGGATATTTTTATAAAAAACACAAAATTGCATGTTGGGTTTGTATGGGGGCTGCCTCAAAAACTGGGCGGGCCACGCCCAATTGTCTATGTAAAGTTAGCGACTGTCTCTTAAAAGGCACCATATCGCATTTCAACCTAATAATGACTTTAATAAAAAAGTTTTTCTTACAAAAGGTCAAAAGTGGACCATAGGTTTGTATGGGAGCTACCACAAATAGTGGGCGGGCCCGCCCGTTAGTCTATGTATGTTAAGCGGTTGGCCATAAAAAGGCACCACATTGCATTTCAACCTAATATAGACTTTAATAAACAAGTTTTCTTACAAAAAGTCAAAAGAGGGCAGTAGGTTTGTATGGGAGCTACCCCAAATAGTGGGCGGGCTAAATGGGGTCCATTAAAGTATATGTCAAGCATCCCTCTACTTTAAGTTACTATATCAATTATTAAGTTGATATTGACTACAATAAAAATGTTTTCCATACAAAAAGTCAAAAGAGGGCGGTGAGTTTGTATGAGGGCTACTTCAAAAAGAAGGCGTGGCGGTTCAATCTTGACACTCTATTAAACTGGAATAAAAAGAAGTATACGTGCAAAATTTCAACTGGATAGCATAAAAATTGGTCTCCAAAAAATGCGCAACAACATACAGCCGAACAGACAGACAGACGGACATGGCTAGATTGATTCTTCTCGTCGAGATAATCAAGAATATATATACTTTATGGCTTCTTTAATGCGTTACAAACTTTCAGACAAACTGATAATACCATTTCACACTATGTGTGAATGGTATAAAAACGTACGAAATCATAAATGTGAATAGCAAGCACCCAAAAGCATTTCTATCATGAAAGTAAGCAGCTTGAAGTGATTTATTGAGTGTATGTATGTATGTATTTTTGGCTTAGAATATATCGTATTTCAATAAAGACACATAGAAATATTTCAATGTTTTGTATATGTGAATGTAGAATTTTCATCTGTATTTTATGAAATAGGTTTGTATGGAAAATAGCATAGGAAAACGAGACCGTGTGCTTTTCTTTTGCATCATGAACTGAAAAAATAAATATATATATATATATATATATATATATTATATATATATATATATATATATATATATATATATATATATATATATATATATATATATATATATATATATATATATATATATATATATATATATATATATATATATATATATATATATATATATTTTTTTTTTTATGCTGTCATTGACTGAATTGACAATAAAATAAATACGAGTATAAGTTGACGTAAAGCCATCGAAATATGATATAATAATAATAGTACTTCATAATATTAAGAAAAAAAGAAATCATGGAGATATACTATTAACTTCGTTAAAACCGAAGCTAAATATGTACACTTGATGAGTAGAGCACTTGGATTGCAATTTCTAATGGGTATACAATTTGACAGAATAAAACCTTTCTAGCATATTTTTAATCGCCAATCGAGAATATACATATTTGTGAAGTGTTCAACATAAGCTTCTACTTGTAAAAAACTCTCCCAAAATGCAGAAAACTTTTTACACTACATTTGATGGGTATAAAATTAGTGTAAATATCGAAACAAATCAAAGCAAAATTACTAACTGTGTACCTGATGTAACGATGATGCTACCTGTTCATCAACATAATTAGCTGCTTTCGAAGCAGTTCTTGTTGGGTGCGTAAAAAGGTTATCATCCTAACCATGGCACCCTCACGAGAACAGCGCATACCCGAATAATACCTGATATCATAACCTATAAAACAAGTATCAATCGTTTTATTCCTTATAGTAGCATAGAGGAGTATAATTATACTTCTGGAAGGGCTCAATTGCATAAAGATGCAATTGAACAATCTATACGTTCTTATAGGGACAATGTAATATTAGGTGGAAGACCTCCACCTATTAATGAGAGCGAAAAACGTCTCCTTGGTAGCACCAGGAACAAACTTGCACAGTTGAGATCCGGATGGAGCAATATGCTCGAGTGCTACACGGAAAGAATTGGGATAAGCAATAATTCATATCGCACGATACAATTCATCTGTTTAATTACCCGTCCCATTCGACTCAATTGAGTCCTTTAGACCTCTGGTTACGACCAGTAGATGTTGCTTCTTCCCTGGGTCTTGACACCTAGGGTTATATTTCGGTCTATCTTTCTCTCGCATTCAAAAAATACAATCCATTCATAATATAATAAATTGTATATATGTATTTCCTGATGCAGCCCAAACTAAGCTGTTACAATACAACAACAACTGTGTTCAAATTGAAATGAAATTTTAGCGGAAATGTTGTATGCACTAGTATGGCGGCAGTAGTGGCGCAGAAGAATGGATGCTGACATCAATGGATACAGCGCTTTAGAAGTGTTCGAGAAAAACATTCTTCGTAGGATTTTTGGTACCATTAGAGTTGGCGTCGAGTATAGCACCCGTATGAACCACGAGCTGTATGATGAGGTTGACATAGTCCAGCGGCTGCACTTGCCTGGTCACCTCATCCGGATGAAGTCCGAAGCTCCAGCACTAAAGGTTTACGACGGAAATCTGAACTTGATTGGTGGACGGCGTCTGAGGGGACATCCCAGCTTTAGATGGCAAGATCAGGTCTATGCTGATCTGAAGAAACTCCGGATTGCCAGCGCGAATAAATGCGACAAATCGTCATGGCTTATTAAATTTGGTAAGTGGTTAAAAGTTAAATTATTTATGTAAAACATCTCTATTTTTGATCCCGGTATGGGGGTATTTCCAGCGTCCGATTTAACTTAGTATCAGCTATGTTAAAACTGTTATCAGCTATGTTATAACTCACAGCTAGTTTCTACCATTTGATAATGATTTTCTACGTTTACTCGTCAAGCGTTCCATAAATAGCTAATGCTATAAAATGCGTCGATTTGGGGGTGTTACGCTTTCCATTCAAATTCTCTAAAATTCATTCATAAAAGCTGAGAAAATCAAATTTTTGTACATGTGAAAATTTATGTTATTTTATTTCAAAATTTTGTGGTCTACTTTTAATCACAGAAACAACTTTGTCTGCTAACTTTTGAAAAATTCAGCGGACCAATATTGAAATACGACGAAAAAGTAAGTTTTATGCAACAATTAAAAATGTAGTGCTTGTCTCTAAATATAAAGAAAAACTGCTTGGTTATCAAGTTTTGAAGAAAGTTAGCAGACGAACATACATATATGTAAATATAAGAAAAATCATGAATGTTAAAATGCAATTATGTTAAGATAGTTTTGTGCTTTTTTTTATATATGTGCTTTTTATATATTGTGCACATCAAACGTTTTAAATGGCATATATTCTATTGTACATTAACGTGGATAAAACGCAAACTTTTATTGAACCGACGTTCTAATGCTAACCACACGAAATATCAAATCGTGTTGTAATATATAAACGTGGATGATGCGTTTTTATGGGAGCTAAAGAAGTTTTTCATACAGAAGCACAAAAGTAGGTGGTATGTTTCTACGGTGGACGGGACACACCCATTAATATATTTACATATGTGAAGTGGCCGTCCATAAGAGGGCACCATATCCAATTTCAAGTTGATACTGGTTTAAATAAAGTTTTTCATACAAAAACGTAGCATATTAATATGGACTAGAGGTCTGCATCATTTTACTCAAAAACGCATACGACGCATTTACGCTTAAATTGAATGAGTGAATTCGGCCGCACATTCGAATGAATTTGAGTGAAAAAATGTACTGGTATGAGTGTCACATTTACAACTTGCAAAAAATATAAACCGAATTTGAGTGAGAGTGAATATGAGGTCTGCATAAGTTTACTCAAAGTGCCGCACAACTGCTTCTTATGCAGTGCGCAGCCAGAATAACTGTGGTTTTATTCGAGTTAATTCGAATGTGCGGCCGAATTCATTAAATTCATATACCTGCTTATGCCGTTTTGAGTCAATTGTAGAAATGATTTTTGTATACCATTCACACATAGTGTGAAATGGTATTATCAGTTTGTCTGAAAGTTTGTAACGCATTAAAGGAGACATCGTAGACGCCATAAAGTATATATATTCTTGATCAGCTCGACGAGACGAGTCGATCTAGACATGTCCGTCTGTCTGTATGTTGCGCATTTGTTGGGCACTAATTTTTATGCTAACCAGTTGAAATTTTGCACATACTTTTCTTTTTATTGCAGTTTAACAGAGTATCAAGATTGACCCACCACGCCCACTTTTTGAGTTAGCCCCCATACAAACCTACTGCCCACATTTGACTTTTTATATGAAAAGTTCTTTATTAAAGTCAATATTAGGTTGCAATGCAATGTGGTGCCTTTCTATGGTCAGCGGTTAACATACATAGACTAACGGGCATGGCCCGGCCACTTTTTGTGGTAGCCCCTATTTATACCCCCACTTTTATGTTTCACAATACGTTTTACATTTTCGTGTGAATGGTATTAGAGCTTTGGTTTAACCAAAGTTAAGGTTTTTTCTTGTATTTTTCAAATGCACACAGCTTACTCTGAATACACCAAATGTTCTCTGCTTCCTTCATTCATTCATTCCGTTTTACACACTCATTCAATCAAATTCATTATTTTTGAGTGTCAATCGTGTCACACTCAATTAAACTTAAAGTTTCAAAATTCAAAACAGTCTGTGTGTTGTACTCGATAAAGACTGTAACATTCAACGGTACTCTATTTCAATTAAAGTGGAATCATGTAGACCTCTAGTAATATGGACAAAAGTTCTCTTTTCAATTTTTAAAAACCGACGTTTTGTTTTAAACAGTCCAATAATAAAAATATTAATATGGTATTGTAATGGAGAACGCTGTCGACTTTAAATCTGGGCCGCCCAGATCGAGAGCGGCAAAAGGTGAGCATGTATTGGTGTGCTGTGTCACTGCATTCTTGTGCATTTATTTATTTTTATTTTACTGTTTCTTAGCTCGTGTCGATGTGTCTGCAGGCTGACATTGGACACACGCATGCCTTGGATGACCGGCTCTGCAATAAATCTTAAAGTTTCATTCATGTAAAACTAAGTTTTACGAATGAAATTTTTATATTTTAAGGCCAAAGCGTTTTCAGCGACACCTTGATTGATTTGACAACAGCAAGTCGTTTTTCTTAACTGCATAAACTGTTTACTAATTATAACATGCGCTTTTTTCAAAGAAATATAGATTTTGCACTGGCTCTCTTCAAAACGTTTTCAATGAAACGAAAAAGTTGTGTTTAAGGCAGCTAAAATTGTACTGTTTTTTCTTCCCCTGTTAATATATATTGTAGATACTTTATACGAGTATATCTAAAAATTTAGGCCCAAAAATATGCGAAGCAACTATCAGACAGACATCGAGTCGTCTTGATGAGCTGATCAAGAATATACATAAATGCATTATAGGGTCTACTATACCTTCTTCAAGACGTTACAAACTTTCAGACAATACCATTTGACACTTTAGTTTTGCACATTTGTCTATATATGTATTTGAATTCAATACATTAATTAAAATTATCTTTCTCTTTATAAACAAAACAATTAATCAAATTCGATGTAACTTTGCGGAGAAAGTTCTTACATTCGTGTAAAAGTTTAATACATTGTCAGTCCACCATTCTAGTTAGGTTCTTTTGTTTTAATTGTTTCTATATAAGAAACATTATTAATATAAGAAACGAGCTAACTTAATTAAATGCAATCGAACTCATGAGGCAATCGAAACACTGAAAATGTTCGGACGCTACTGAAAAAAATAATGAATTGATATACTCAATAGATTCCACCGCAGCGATCCTGTTCAGGAAGACCAACCCCTACCCATTTACCACGACAACATACCGCATTCTTAATACTTTTGCAACAGATTTAACTGAAACTTTGATATTTCATTTATATTGAATATACACTTGCTCGAAAAAGTCTACGTACACCACAAAAAAAAATTTATAATTTTAACTTTAATTGCAAATATCTCAGCTAATGTTTTATGTATCGAATCAAACTATGTTTTATTATATAGTTTATTAATTTCACTTAACTGATAATATTTTTGCTGCATTTTAATCCTTAAAATTATAGTTTTACTTAATTTTATGCTACAAAATGTCATCGTACAGCTGCATACGATGGTGCATGGAATGAGCGAATATGCGATTACCGCTATCCAAAAATATTCTAAAAAATGCGTATCTCACTTTGTAGATTTAGTTCAATCATTTTCAATCAACTGGAGTGTCAAAAAAATTGTTAATAGCGCCATGGGCAACAGCGAAAATCAAATTGGTGCGGATGGGAGAAAAATTTTTTTACAGCTATATCTTAAGTAAAATTGGAAAAGTAGTCAATACAAAGACTAATAACTAACTATACTTCAAAGGGTTCTATCTAGTCAAATCCCCGATCAGGTCGTCCATCTCTATTAACTAAACGAGAGAAAAAACTCGACATTCAGTTAGTGCGACAGAATTCAAGGTTGACTGCACACGAACTAGAAGAAAGGTATTCAAATATAATTTCCGATGGTACAGCCCTGAAATTTAAAAAAAAAAAAAAGCTGGGTATCATGGTATCAGAGTTGCCCGTAAGAAGCCCCATATCTCAGCTGTAAATAAGCAGAAGCGCACGGAGTTTGCAAATATGTATGTTTTCAAGCCCCAAGAGTTTTGGAACATGGTTCTTTTTTCGGATGAGAGCAAATTTTGTATTTTTGGGACAAAAGCAAAAAACCTGGTATGAAGAAAGTGCGGCACGGCCTTTGAAAAGGAAAATTTGTTGCCAACCGTAAAACATATTGGTAGAGGAGTTATGGTTTGGGGTGTATGGCAGCCAATGGTGTTGGGAAACAAAAATTTATTGAATCAATAATGGATCAAACTATTGATGTTATATCCATGTTTTGAAATGCAATTTTCTATAAAGTTCCCAGAAGTTGTTGCTGCAAGAAGAGTTTTGTTTTCAGCTCCTTTATAATATAAAAAATCTGTTGAGAACACCTCCCCAATGTCCGGACCTGATTTCCATAGAGCACTTGTGGGACTAACTCGAACGCAGAATCCGTTAACACACCATTACCTCCAAAAATATGACAAAATACATAATAAGGGAGGAATAGAAAAAAATTACAACTGAAGATACAAAAAAACGTTGTGGACTCCATGCCAAGGCGTCTTACGGTATTAACACAATTATTTTCTTCAAAAAAAGAAGCCTGTACGCAGACTTTTGCGGTCATGCTTTTCTGACATGTTGTATCATAAAATTAATTAAGACTATAGTTTGAGAAGTTAAGAGAAATTTATAAATTGTTGAATAAAACAAAGTTGGATTCTATACATAAAACATTAACTGAGATATTTGCGATTAAAGTTAAAATTTCAAATTTTTTTTGTGGTGTACGTAGACCTTTTCGAGCAAGTGTATCTAGGTTACGAGTCGTTAACAAAACAATGTATTGCACAGCAGATACCGAAATTTATGACTGTTGTTTATATTTAATATATATAATCGAAATTCAATTTAAATTTTTCATGCAAATTCTGTCAAAATTAAGACAGAAAATTTTTTTTTTTTAAATTTTATATAAATTTTAGTTTTGATCGAAGAAGGCCTTTTGTTTCGAATGTCAATTCGAACGTCATTCACTTTTATTCGCCACGTTAAACGAGTTTACATATCCAAAAATTGAAACAAAAAAATTTGGGACTTGTCCCTCTAGTTCATTTAAAGCGGTTAATTGTTCCTAACGAAAGTAAAAAAGTGCTCTTAAATTGTACTCCGAAAAATCGATAGAAAAATGGCAAAATTTTCCGATGTTATTGACAATGAGCTTATCCAGAACTTGGATGGTGACAAGCTAGACAAAAATTTGGATGAGGGCAAGCAAATTGAAAATTTGAATGAGGACAACTGCGCCGAGCATTTTGATAAGGACCAGAGCGCCGAAAGCTTGGTTGACGGCGAGCGCGACGAAAGTGCCGAGGTGGGAAAGCGCGTCTGTACTTCCGAAGAGGGAAATGGCGGCGTGAATTTGTTTGAAGGTGAGCGCATTGAGACTCTGGTTGGAACTGATGAGAAACAAGGACCGTTGTCGGACGAAAGTTTCGATAATACATTTGGAGAGGACAACACAAAGGGTGGCGATGTGAGTGGACAGATTGGCGACGGTAACATTGGCAGCTTTGCTTTTCGTAACATGTCATTTGGACCAAACTTGCTGGTTGAGAAGCGCGAGATGGACTCGCGCTCCGTGTTCGTTGGTAATGTCGATTATCGCGCATCTGCCGAGGATTTGGAGTTGCATTTCCGCAACTGTGGTGTCATTAATCGTGTCACCATACTCTGTAACAAATATGATGGCCGGTCCAAGGGCTTTGCTTTTATTGAGTTTCGCGACAAACGGTTCGCTGAGAATGCTCTTACCATGAACAACACTCTCTTCCGTGGACGTCAAATCAAAGTGGTTTCAAAGCGCACTAACTATCCTGGTATCACCACTATCAATAGTCCTTTATCTCAAGACGTTGCTCGTGGCCAAGGAGCCCGCCTTCCGCGCAGCATCTGGGATTCGGAATTCTCCTGGCCTACTTCTTAAATTGCACATGATTTACAATACTTCGTACCATGCTGTGAGTAAACATATACATACGTATACGCATAGGTACGATTTAGTATTGCAATCCTGGGATATCAGTGAAACTAATACTATTACAAAACGAACAAAATCAAATATTGCCTACCAAGTCGCAAGCTAGTACACATTTATCGGAAACAAAAATTCATTGAATTATGTATATGAAATTTGCTTGTGGTTGATGTAACTAAATATAAAAATTTCAAATTGATTGTGGTTAAATTAATATAAAGACCATTTTTGTTTTTTTTTTTTTTGTTCAAATAATTTAATTCCTTACAGCCAGCCAGGGTCTTGGATCGGAGCGAGTGCAGGTAGTGAACAATTATACAATCAATAGGAAGAATAGCGTATTGGTCGACAGGCTGCGTAAAATTACTGACTCTGATAGACTTTTCTTGCTAAGCAAAATCTCAAAAAAATATCGAAGTGTTTTAAGTAAATCCATCTCATCAGCAGAAAGAACTCCCACGCTAACGGTTAACGGCATAGAATATCAAAATTTTAGATTCTATGAATAATTGGACACGGATATACAACTTTTTGGTGTATGAATGTATTGGGTGTACAACTTTGCTCCCGCCGTTTTCCTATAAATTGCGTTGGCGGTGTGTAGTAATCGAAATTAATACATTCTATATAGCGTCTACTAATTTGGGCATCTGGTAAACATAACCCAATATCGCCAGTAGTCGAGGATGCATTGCTTATTCAAAACGTGCGTATCAAAGTCAAGAAAAGTGGGCAAGAATTTTGGTAGAGACTCAACAAGCAATTTCGCAACGTCTCAAAGATCTGGGCACGACTCAGAAGCAAGGATATTGGCTGCCATACGAGTTGAAACCGGGAGATGTGGAAAGTCGTTTTTTTTCACCTGCGAACAGCTGCTTGTCGTTCAAGAAAAGTGATTTGCATCGAATTGTGGCTGTCGATGAAAAGTGAATCCGCTACGCAAAAACTCATGGGTTAAGTCCGGCCTACCATCCACTTCAACAGCGAATCGAAATATCCGTGGATACAAGGTAATGCTCTGTATTTGCTGCGATCAACTGGGTGTAGTCCACTAGAAGCTAATCAAACCCAATAAAAAAATTACGGGGGATCATTAGCAACAACGATGGATGCGTTTGAGCTGAGTATTCAGCAAAAACGGCCGCAACTCGAGCCGAGATAAAATGATTTTTTCAGCCCGGCAACTCTTGGCCCCATGATTGCTAAACCATCAAGTTGGAAACACTCAAATGAAAAGTTCTACCCCATCCGCTATATACACCAGACAATGCTCCTTCTGATTACCACTTGTTTCGATCGAATAATTTTATCCTGGCTGTGCAGCACTCTCGTAATTAAAAGAAAACCAAAAATTGGGTTGATTCTAAAGACAAGTGGGAAGAAGTTGTGGCCAACGATGGAGGATACTTTGAATAATCTACTTATTTGTAATAATTTTTGCACAATAAAACCTCAAGTTTCCATAAAAAAAAGGAAACGGCATGGAAAAACTTGCATACTCAACACACATAGTAACAAACTGAGAAATATTTGTCGTAAAACTTAGTTCACATACATCAAACACATAAATCAAAAGTATGCCCTGAAGCCATATTAGCCGATCCGTTTGTTCCACCATGTTGTTGTTGCAACCAAAAAACTGCAGGACAAAACGAGCGCCAACGCTAAGAAAGCAGGAAATTGAAGAGTGTACATGTGGTCCGTTCCATGGTAAATGTTTTTAAATATATACGAAAACGAACTAAATACAATGCTTGTTTATTTTTATTTATTCAAACGAACTTAAAAAAGTTAGAACGCCACATAAATTAATTTAATTTTGCAATCAAGTATTTGGCTGCATGTTTCGGCGTAATGAAAAGAATAGACTAATCAGCTGTTTTACAGTGCTGCCAAGGTTCGCAACATAACTATTGTGTAGAGGTGGAGAACTATCGATTGTACTACCTATAGTATTGATAGTTTTTTTTTTTGTTATTTGGCCACTATCGATTAATTTCTAACAATATCGATAGTTTTTTTTTTAAATTTATTTGAACTAATATGTATGCTCTGCGTTCGACTAAAACGAACCCAATTTTTGCATAATTTCGTGTATAATTGTGTTTATGCATTTGTGGTTATTGATATATTACCAAGCGTAAATCATAACAAACAAAAGCAGGGAGACAGTCAGCAGAAAAAGAGCGAAGCGCATAAAAAGTAAAACTCGCGTTCTTCAATTTCTTTCGCAGACGCAGAGTCCTATTAACTTTTAACTGGCTGCTCGCAGGCTATCATTTTATATTTCTGTTTGGCTTTTGAATATTATGTAGTTCTTTAGTGTAGGAGTAACATTTGATTTTGATCAAATAGAGAATAAATTATTACCTTTAAAATGGTACATTTATTGTCAAAATCGGTTGTATACTGTAATCGTAGCAGCCGTCATGAAAAATGTGCTAGCTATTAATGTATAGATTTCAGTAATCCTGATAAATTCGCCAGTCGCTACGCTAAATTGAACAACTTGTGAATGTATAACTGTTATATTTTTGAGAGATATTCTCGTACATAATGACTGTACCCAAAAGAAACTGCAGACTTCGTTATGCTTGTAAAATAACTGTTTTTGATATTTCGCTTGAAACGTTTTTTTTTTTTTTTTGGTAATGAAATTAAACATAATTTTAAGTATTAACCATAGGCATTTATTAAACAAAATTGTGGCTATTAATTTTATCCGTTAATACAATCCGACTTCCCTGGCACAATTAAAAGGAAATATCCGTCACGAAATGGCAGCCATTACGGAGAATACCTGCCGAGCCGTCATAGGAATTTTTAGTGCTCGTTTAAATGAATGCCGTGAACGCAACGGTTTACATTTGGACAATATCATTTTTTAGAAATAAATTCCCAAATAGGAAATAGGTAATAAACATTTTTTCAATAAACTACTTACTTTTTTTTATCGATTTTTTAAATGTGAACTTTCTTTGGAGACACCTTGTATGTTGTTATATCAACAATTCTGTAAAATATACTTTTAAGATAATATTCCTCAGAATTGGAAGTGTCTACTCCAGTAGTAATGCTACTTGTGTCGCATCTTTATTTAGAATTGTCAACTGTGAAGCGAGTTCAAGTTATTCATAAAGCAAATATATGACAATAAATTACGAGCTCTTGCAATAGAGTGTTCTTATTATTAATTATAAATTAAACAAAATCTTCGAAACGATTAAATTATCTGCTGAGTTAATAAAATTAAACAATTTTTATAAGTTCTTCTAAATCTATTTTATGCCCATGAAATTTGATTTAATAATAAGTTTTTAGAAATAGGTTCGATAGTACTATCGTTAGTAGCGATAGCTCTAAACTATCGATAGTTTTGCAGCGCTAACTGCAATTATTTTGTACAATGCGGCCAAGCTTTCAAACGCATGCGTCATATATTAGAGTGATGGTGTTTATTTAGGTCCAATTAATAATTGAAAACGCTTTTTGCAATTAAGGTAATCGAGTTGGAAACATTTTGTGTACTCCGTCATAAAATTCGCTTCTCTACATATTGCACTGCTATTGACTATGTGGTATAATTATTCATGTATATGTTGTAGGTTACAACTTCAACGACCAAACAGAATATTGATGACAAGCAGTTAATGCTGTGCATCTGGAGGGATAAGTGATCTACTATGAGTTAATCCCGCCCAATTATACAGGAACTGGACAGCGTTACCAACAATAATTGAAGCAATTGAGCCGAAGTTCAAATGCACCCATTATGTCGAAACTGATCTTTCAGCACGACCGCATGTTGCAAAAGTAGTCAAAGAAACATTGGAAGCGCTTCAATGGCATGTTCTACCCCATAAGCCGAATTCACCTGACATTGTTCCTTTCGACTACTACTTGTTCCGGTGTCGATGACTAATGGCCGGGCCGTGCAGCACTTAACTTCTTACGAAGAAGCCAAAAACTGGGTAGATTTTTGCATCGCCCTAAAAGAGGAGACATTTTTACAACGCGGAATCCGTATGTTGCCTGCAAGATGAAGAACAGTCATAGCTAAGGTTTGACATTACTTTGCATATAATACATTGTATCAATTTCTCTGTACAAAACTTCAGAGTTTTAAAAAACGAAAACCCTTAAAACCTATTTGTACACCCGATGCTATACAAGCAGTCTGTGTGAAGAGTATAATAATTAAGAGCTTTAAAGTATAATGACAGAGATTTTATATGAAGTTGATTCATTCACTATGAACCAAAGCCATTACTTTTGCTAATTACGCCAACTCTTGTAAGTCCTTTAAAATTAAGTTTAGCAACCAATAATTATGACTATGAAGCTCAACTTTGAACTAAGCTAAAAGTTAATGAAAGTACACAGAAAATCACTGAGCGGAAATTATTTGCTTTAGATTGTATATACAAAGGCAAATGTACTACTCGTACTTTTTATGTTTGCATATACGAGTATACCTACCATATATCGTATAGGTATTATACGTACTACAAGCCTGATTTTCTCTGTAATAACACAACTTAATGAAAATGTTTTATTGCATGTTGTGCAAACGCATATGTACATAGGTATAACAACAACAAAAACAACAATAGATACAATGAAGAACACAACAACATGTATTGTATACCTATAGCTCAATAACAACAATAAGTAACTACAAGAAGTACTGAAATCGGACAGAAGGGTCAACGGTCCTTAATGGACTAATTAACAACGGCAAACGCCTAGTTTGAACTTTTCACTTTGCAGACAAATTTACATACGCAACGAAGCCTTTTAATTAACATAGCCGCTATACAGAGCACGGAACACGGGGCATGGAACAAGGAGTACAAGTACGGGTAGCAGCAAACCAAAGACTCGATTCAATGCTCGACGGATTGCTGATCAGTTCAGTGACGGCTCATGCAGTTAGTACGCTTGAATATGGATACGGATGGACAGAGTTGCAGCAAATGCAGCATTCGAGCAGTTTTCAAATAACCAAACCAAACCAGCCCCATTATAATTATAATAATTAAACTCTAGAGAACCACAAAATTCAAATATGTATGAAAAGCAAACAGTGACAACGTAAGGAATAATGTAGTCACGGATTTCGAGTTCGACAAGGGGCAGTACGGAAGGTCGGTAAGTACGGCATGAATTGACACCAACGGCACCCACTTACACACACACACACACACACACACACACACACACACACACACACACACACACACAACACACACACATACACACACACATACACACACACACACACACACACACACACACACACACACATATACAAAAACGTCCAAAAGTCCATTTTATATGTACACCGAGTGAATGAATGAGACAGATTGAATGTCAGCTGGTAAATAGTGTTGGAAAACATAGCAAAAAAAAAAAAAAATTGAAAATGAATGCAGCAAATATAAAAAAAAAAAAATATAAGAAATGAGCACACACACTCGCGAATAAAGCGTAGAGGGCTTCAAGTTAATCTGTAAAATTTTTATATGACATTCATTCACGAACATATTGTGTGCCAAGGACATAAGTCGTCGGTCGTTTGTCGCTCGTCGTTTGACGGTGAATGGTGTTTGAGTTTGGATACTAACACCTTTGCTAAGACTATTGTTGGTATCGTTGTCACTTCCACCACCAGCACTTCCAGACACTATATGTGTACCTATGTATGTACAAAAGTAGCTACTGTTGTCGTTGTCCTGTACTAGCTAGCCGTTGTCGCTTCGTCGTCCTTGGAGAGTTAATGCGACATTTATTCATTACGTGTAGGAATTCATGCCAAGTGGGCAACAGATTCAACACAGAATGGGCACAGCAACAGCGATATAACCTCAATGTGACACCATTCACATTGCGCTACATCTACTGTTATATGTATGTATGTACCTTCGTACTTCGTACAGCACTTACGTACCTTCTGTAACTTTGTACTGCATAGTCGAAACTGTGTGTGTGTTTTTTTTTTTATTTAACTTTTTTTTTTTGGCACGCTGGCACACCTTTATAAATATATTATATTATGTATATATGTATTTATTTCTATGTATGATATGACGAAAGAAAGAGTCTACTGTCTTGCATTGTACTATGACAGCCAACAAATAGCAACAATTATACATACATACATAGTATTGTAAAAGAAAAAAACAACAGAAAAGAAGTATGTGCGTGATTTATTTTTTGTAGAACAGAGAATATCTTTTTAATACTCTATACCCATAGTGTAAAAGTGTATATTAAGTTTGTGTACAAATTTATGTAACAGTCAGAAGTAGATGTGACAGGCCCCTTACAATTACATGTACATACATACATATATAATCTTGATCAGCTTCAAAATTATAGTTGATATAGATATGTTCGTTTGTTCTTCCGAACTATAAAAATTAGAACCACCGAACTTGTGTATTTATGCTCAGCTATTCTTTGATCAGATAAAATGTATAAAATTAACGATTCCCACCTTATTATAAGGGTTAGGCCCCGTACAATTCTATCAACCATATTCGACTTTTTTGTGTGAAAATTGTTTTTGTTACTTAAAATAAACATTGGGTATACGAGACTCACTATATACAACAAGATTATTCGCAATTTTAAAATGGACCCAAATATTTTTCTAGTATTAAATAAAATCATAAAAAGTTCAAAAACGTATCGTTCCAATAGCGAAAATTATACTGGCTACAGTGCATCTCAAAGTGTTTCTTGTTTATGGGCCGTTCTCACGACCGATACACCGATACATAAGAAAATACGAAATGGCAAGATATGCTATAGGCGGAATAATATTGAGTAGTGCATGTCACGACATCACAATTATAATAAATCAATTTTGAGTAGCCCTGGAGAATATTTGAAGAGGTGGACAGTCAAATTGCAAAAACGTAAACACAATAAAATTATAAATTAGCAGAAACAAAGTGAATGACAGTGAGCGCCGCCGCCACTGTAGAAAAATACGAGCAAATCTATGAATATAATGTGCAAGTTTGCATTTAAAATTTTAATACAAAATTTCAATTTTGTTTGTTTTGGCAGGTATCTTTGCAAAAAATTCTGATAAATTTATTGGCTCGCCGAACTCGGCGATACGGTTATAGGCTTAATAAGAGTCGTGACATTGAAAACTAGGATATCACCTGAAAAATATGAGCGATAAAGTTATAGGCAAGTCATGAAAACGGCCCTAATTCTTATAAATACATATATAGTAAATATTCATGGAAAGATGTCCATACATATGGAGAAAAAACTACAAACTATACAGAAGGAAATAGTGCAACAACAAAAAGATTGAGTTTTCTTCAAGACTCTTAATGTTACCATACTATTTGGGACACCACAAATAATAATAAACTTCCCATAGAGTGTGAATACTATTCTTATTTAGACACAATGTTTGCTAAGCTTTAGAAGAAGCATCGGAGATCTCATAAAGTATTTATATATATAACTATATATTTATGATCAGCATGACGAATCAAATCGATCTAGCCATGTTCGTCTGTTTGTATGCGCTCTTTCCCTCAAATTTTGATATACTGGTTTTATATTTGGGAGCTACACCTTCACAACCATTTTAATAAGTATGTCCATAACATACTTATTACAATGGCCGTTATTATGAAACACTTTGCATTATATTATTATTTTATTGTATTTCTTGGGTTTTTTATATCAACTCTTTCAGCATACCATTGCGGTTTCACGTAGTATTGTCTTAGTCCTTACAAATTGTAGTGAAGATATGGCACTTGATCAATCCTGGGAAGATCTATGTAAAAAATAGATGATTCAGTCAATTTTTGGAATCGGAAATGAAATCAGCAATAGTTGGCATTAAAATAAATTCAAAACCGATGACTTTCTAGAAATCATCTTCACAATCTCAATTAACAAGATTTTTTAAGGAATGCTTCTTTTGTTACGGAAGTCTAATGACAGCGACTATATCCAATTCTTTCCTCTTGTTTTTTTATGCCCTTTTAAGGTAATCCTCTCCAGAAAATGGCACCAAAAACAAGATATTCCAGACTTTGATGACGGTTTTCTGTAACATGGAATTAGTTCCAAAGATTTGTGGTGAAAATAGGCCACTTGGAATATATTCAACGCAGGTGACTATCTAAAATACCGCCTCGATTCCCAAGATCCTTGTAAGGAGCCAATATCGTGTTGCGGCAGCTCAATGATTCTGACTATCTGCCACACTATCGAATGGTTTCCTTTCGATCTACTCTAGAAAATGTCATTAGATATCGATTTAGTGGCACATCTGGTTACCACGCTTGGACTCTAAGAATACATTTAAAGAAAACACATGGCTTTGTCAAAATTCTGTTTTGTAATGTTAATTTCTAGAGATGATTTGCTTAAAATGGTACAAGAAACGTTTCAATGGTATGGGAGATAGTCGGATCATTCGGTTCCCGCAAAAGGAACCGAATAATTTTACAAAGATCTTGGGAGCTGAGGCGGGAACGGGGTATTTCAGATATTCAGATATAAGAAGACTATAAATCAAAGTGTTGGTTTAATAAATAACTAAAAAGATAGATAAAATGGTATTTTTTTTTGCTTTTTATTTTAAGTGTCAAAGTAGCAGTCACGATAATCACTGCTACTCAAAAATCACTCTCTAGTACGAGTATACATGTAAAACCTGCAAGTCGCGTGTACATCTATGTATATACATATGTACGTATATGTAAATGGGAATGGCTTGTTGTCTTCAAAAAGCAAGCAACAACAACAACAACAGGGACAAAATGTAAAATCTAATTTCATCCTCTCGTTACCCGCTCGCTGTCTGCTCTTTCTTTTTCACCTACTTACTTCTTCCTCACCTACTGTCAAACATGCGCATCGTCATTTTCATTCACTCTTTCGCATAAACAAGGATAGGCTAAGGCACAATAAAAGTCAAGTAAAGCGAACTACACAAGCACTATAGTAGTGATCTGTGATAAGAATTGATAATAATTTTGTAACAATTCGATAAGAATTTTTCTCATTTAAGGATTGCGCTGAAATTTAAACCACCTCATTATAAAATTTTCTAAATTTTTTTTTAAGCTATTCATAATTGAGACTTTTAGTCAAAAACTACACAATTTCTTCACTTGATAAAACTTTATTTGACCTACGTAAATTGCAGTTTTTGTCTAACTAACCTTAACAAAGAAGTTATGTATCTATGTATGCTATTCTTATGTATCCAACCATTTTTTTTTCGACTTTGTTACTTACGTAGTAATTTGAATTTGAGAACGTTACGTTTCGTTTCAATGGAATCATATTTTTTTGAGGATACTTGCAAATATTAGTACTGGCCTTATGAAAATTGCAAAATACAACCATGCAAAAAAAGATGAAGGGAAACACGCGGTTGAAAAAAAGGGAAGACGAAGGGAAGGCAGTAAAAGGTGAATGGAGCAGTGCTGCCGATAAAAAAAATTCGATTCATAGAAGCAGTTTACAAAAAAAAAAAAAAAAACCAAAGCGAGTACATCACTATTTAATTCACTTATATACTGCGCAGCCATAGGAAAAGAGAAACAACTACCATTGGAGCTGCGCATGCGCTTTTCTTTAAACCGTACTATTGGCGGCACAGCGAGAAACGCAAATAAGTATCACAGACATCAATGTGCTCAACATTTTGTTTGGTGACTATAAACTGTATAACAGGTGTATATAGGCACTAAACGACATCTCCGGCGGCGACTAGAAGAGCGTCGTCATGACAGAAACCTAACCTTAACATCAACTAAAGTAGAGTCAAAAGCAGTAAGAGACCGTGCAAGAGGCTGCGTCAACTGCTACGTATATAGGAAGACGAACATGACCACGATGACAGCTTTAGCGCACTCGAAGACATTTCCAGCGGCGACGACAGACGCAACATCCGACTGCTGCATGCGAGTAGAACGAATACTTGTTCGAACGGCGTAACGACAACTTTTTATAAATGTATTTCAAAGCCTCGGCAGAATTTCGAACCAGAAAAAAAGATAGGCCCTATTAATTGTGTGACAAGAGACACATTGCCTGACACGCCGGACATAACCCTAAAATCAAAAAGACGAGTCGTGGTTATACGCTTACACATTCTTAACGAAGTTACTGGGCCAAATGCAACATTTAATAATACTGGCTTTGCTATGCTACTAAGACAGATATTCTGCCACTAAAATAGTATCTGTAAATCTATACTTTTTACTTACTTAATATTAAAAATATACTTATTTTATAAGCTTACATATTAGTATGAACGAAAAGATAAAAGCAAATCAAACGATTAGAAAGAATAGATAGGTTAATGATAACCAAACAAAAAAATTATTCAATTTAACATTAATGCGCAAGGCTGACCCATCCATCCATGTTTTGTTCCAAAAGCGCTCATGTTCGAGAATTAGTATTTTAAAGTTTAAATTAAGGCCATAGAAAGTGAGGGGTACTTAAGATCATTAAAACCTACTATCTTAACAGTTCATATTTTACTTGACTACACTGTTTCCTTGCGTATACGGGTACTCATATTGTGTTGGAATGTTTGAGTTTAAACTGGAGTTAAATATATATTTTTTTGCTACCCATCTACACATTTGGTGTGTCGGTGGGTTGAGATACCCTCCCTGAACAAGATTGAGCTACCGCTGGAGGACCGATAACGGAACAAGAGCAACCAAGGTGGATTGTAACAACTTTTGTTTTATAGGAGGGCTGCTATTTATATTTCGGGAACTGGCAACACTAATGTCAAAAGCTAAAATCTGGCAACACCATAATAAAGTTTGACATTTTTTGGCATAAACGTACTCACAAAGTTATGATGTACAATTGCTATTTGTTTAGTTTAGAGTGAGTTAAGAAAAGCAATTTGGCAAAAAAATGGAAATTTCAAGAGAACGTTTTCGTTGGATTATTTTTCACAACTTTCGACGTGAATTATCTCAACAAGAATGTGTCAATGAACTCAGTTCTTTGTATGGCGATAAAGCACCATCAAAAACCACAGTATATCGCTGGTATAGTGAATTCAATCGTCGTAGTTCGGTCGCCGACGAATTCCGTGAAGGTCGTCCAAAATCGGTTGTTGTGCCCAAAAACATCGATGCAGTGCGTGAACTTATAATGCAAGATCGTCATGTGACATATCGTGAGATAGAGGCATCCTTGCACATTAGTTCCACTTCAACACATTCGATTTTGCATGACCACTTAGCTGTAACAAAAAATTTGCTCTCGTTGGCTACCCCATAATTTATCAATCGCTCAACAAAAGGCTCGCGTCGATTGGTGTAAGGAAATGATTAAAAAGTTCGACCGTGGTGCTTCAAAAGACGTGTATAAAATCGTTTCAGGTGACGAATCATGGATATACGAGTATGCGTATGAGCCGGAAACAAAACAGCAATCGACCATATGGATATTCCAAGACGAACCAAATCCAACAAAAGTTGTTCGTGGAAAAAGCACAGCGAAGCAAATGATCGCCTGTTTCTTCGGCCGAATGGCAACGTAGGACGGTCAATTCTGAGTGGTACACGACCATTTGTTTGCCGGAAGTCTTCGGAGAAATGCGTAAAACCAACCGCCAAAGACGAATCATTCTCCATCATGACATTGCGAGCTCTCACACATCTCGTCAAACAAGTGCATTTTTGAGCAGTCAAAACATCGAATTAATGACTCATCCTCCGTACAGTCCTGATTTGGCACCCAATGACTTCTTCTTGTTCCCGAGTATCAAAGGTAAACTGCGTGGTCAACGATTTACGAGCGCCGAAGAAGCAGTTGAAGCGTTCAAAAACCATGTTTTGGACGTGTCTCAAGAGGAATGGAACAACTGCTATGACAAATGGTTTGAACGAATGCAAAAGTGTATTGATCATCAAGGGGAATATTTTGAAAAACAATAGTCATTTTCATATAAAAATGTTTGTTATTATTTGCTATTCCCGAAATATAAATAGTACCCCTCGTAACAATATTTAATTTCTGTTTTATTCTGCCTTAAGTTCAACAGTGAACGGTGAACAGTAATTTGAAGTGTAATTTGCTAAAGCATTTAGAAAATATAATTTAATTTATCTATATATATATATATATATATATATATATATATATATATATATATATATATATATATATATATATATATATATATATATATATATAAATGGAAGTATGTGCGTAGGTTCCCTATAGACTCCGAAACCGATCAACTGATTTTGATCAAACTTTTGTGGCAATAGTCCCGTGGGTAATCCTGTGAAGTTTCGTTGCGATTGGATAAACAGACAATTTTTTTGGATTTTTTAGATTTTCCTTCCATTCTTTTTTGTTTCAATAAGTTGTGGGGAAGGAGTGGCAGGGGAAAGGACAACGTCGCGGGGACCTACTAGTTTAATAAGATTATTGATATAGTTACAATATAATTATTAAATTAATTTATTTAATTCGCAATTTGTAATTTTTGTGTGCACTGTCGACATGAATTGCTTCATTTGTGGTATGAATATAGAGACTCTTTCCCAGCTTATCAAAACATAATTTAAGGAAAAGAGCTACTTATAAATGTACCTTTGAAGGTGAATGCAATGAAATTTTCAGTTATCTAAGCTGCTTCGTTCGTCATGTGCAGTGGCGCTTGTAGCTCACAGTATAATTATTTTTTATATACAATTTGACAAGCACTATGTCGAAGCCATACGCCATCTAGTAGTGACGGTAGTGAAATTTAATTAATGTGTTGAGCAGAGGAAAGGGCGTAAAACAGCTGTTGTCATTGCCACAAAAGTCAATGTTAAATTTAGCGGGAAGCATACATTTTCTTTGGCGTCATTTTTCTTCCTTTCAGCAGGTATATAAGGGACTACTTGCCTCTGATCGTGCTTTTTATCTGGAAGTCAACGACAAATAATATTGGAAATACGTGAAAAGTTTTTCTTAAACAGTGGTTTTTTATTTTAAATACTATTTAAAAAAAAAAAAAATCTGAAGTTTAATTTTTATTTAAAAAAATAATCTGCATAAATTGAAAAATCGGCGAAACAAGTTTACATTTTTATAATCAGTGTCATTTCCCAATAAGAGCTTTGGCACGTAATTTATGTCTTATTTATACAAATTTTACATAAAAACAACAAACAAACTGTCAAACACAACAAGTATTACAACAACTAAGCGCTAGCACAGATTGCAGCAAAACGGAGAGATCAGCTTCGGCGAATTGGGGATCATATGAAAAGGCGGCAGAATTAATTGCAAAGAAATACGAAAGCATCAGTGTTTGGTGCGACTTAGCGGCGGTAATACCGTACAAGTTCATAGCAATCGGTTCGGTTAAGGTCGTAATAACCATATATTCATTTTTTTTTTGTGTGCTCATTATAAAATGCCCCAAAAAGGGGCTAAAATGCGATTAAAATCGCCCAAAAGAATTAGTTGATACATTTTTTTAGTTTTTTTTTTATATAATGTGCTAGTGTGCCTGCGGTTTAAAAAAAAAGTATAATAATATATATGAAAAAAAGGAAACATAGGGGAAAAATCTCATATGAAGTGCGAAAAACTTATATACCCAACTAATTGGGGAAAAATAGGATAAAAACCAAAGACAAATTAAAAAAAAGTTTGATATATATTTATATATATGTATTGTTTAATTAGTGAAAGCCAGTGAAAAACGGGAGAAAATTCATATATACTATATATAAAAGAAGGAAAAAAATGGTTGTCTGTAAAGTCGGTTTACGGGCTATAATTTTACGTGATAACGTCATAAGAAAACATTGATGATAAATTGCATACTTTTGTGAATTGAATTCTAATGTAATTCTAATAATTCAATCAGTACACAAACAACTTGTCATATAAAAGAGTTTCCTTACCAACAACAAAGAGTGAAATATACGCTCTCTCTCTTCCTCTCTCTCACTCTCTCTCCGATCTTCGACTGACCACCGGCAACTTTAAAAGCCTTTTGTTGTTGTTTTTTGTACTCAAATGCAAAAGTAACTGTTATTGTCGTCTTCCTTGATCTATGGTGTGCGTGCTTTGTTTACTTTGTACATGTATTTTATTTGGAACAAACTTTATTATGCACTTACAATGTTATTATTCATACATTCTACCATGTACATACCGCACCACACCGCGCGCCAGATAACACTAATTCGCAAACGCACACACACACACACACACACATAACTATAGCTTTCAACAAGCCAATGCACGCTGGTCTGTCTATCGCTTGCTTGTTCAGGCGGAACGACACAATCGTCACATGTATTCCACATATATATATATATATATATATATATATATATATATATGTGGAATACATGTGTATTCCATATGTATTCCATATATATATATATATATATATATATATATATATATATATATATATATATATATATATGTGTACGATTACATGTTCCGCCTTTTGCTTTTCGTTCGTTTAGTGTTGTGTCGTAACGGTAAACGGAACGTCAGAAATGAGTTATGCTTCTGCGCTAAACCAACCGATTTAATAGACGTTATCACGTCAAAAATTTTGAGTCGGTTTGAGTAGTTAATGGGGACCGGAGACAGACGATGCAAATTGAAATTCATTTTTCCATATACTTACTGCAAAATATTTTTAATTCGTTCCAAAGCTAAGAACAATGCAATTTTTAAGAAAGCATGTGTATAAACATAATTTGTTTATTCATATGATAATATGTATGTAACACGTATATGTAACATACATATGTTTATGAAAAAGAATTTAAATGAAAAAAGCTAAAATGAAAAGAATCTCACAGTTTTAAAGCAGAAAACAAATTTACAAAAGAATAGCAATGAAAAATTAGGTTTCTAATCGCCGATAACTTCTGCTGGCTCAGTTAAATTTTTCTTTAAAAAGGCGTCCAAAGTTTGAAAACTGCTTTTTTCTCTAAGTATACATTTTTGTAGAGATTGGTTTGTTTTAATACTACGATTTTCGTCGGGATCATTGTTTGAAAAAATTCATCTCCCGCTCTACCAGCATTATTGCTTTCCAATTTGTGCAGTCGTAAGCTTTTTTGATTCAGTCTGGATGGTATTGGAAGCAACTGTTTTTTCTTCCATAGCATGTTCAGTGCCAAAACTTAACAAATTTTCGTTTGTGAGCTCTTCATTGTGTGAATTCAAAAGCTCGTCTATATCCGTAATCTCCATTCCTTCAACATTATTTTCCCTAGTTAATTTAGCAATGTCTTCGATAACAGTGGGTACCTCGTTAATCAGAACTATGTTTTTAAATACGCACTCTTTCCATGCAAAACCAATATTTTCCACAGCCATTTTAATATTGTAATCCTTCCAAAACTTTGGTATGGATAATTTTTCTGCTGTATCAGTTTTTTCCAAAAGCTGAGAAAACGTTCGACGTAGATAGTAGCACTTGAAGTTCGATATTACACCTCGATCCATCGGCTGGATAACGGATGTGGTGTTTGGAGGCATAAAAACAATTTTAATATTTTCCGAAATACCATCTGAATATTTTGGATGCCCTGGCGTTTTGAGAGCAACAATAAGCTATTAGTTCAAGAACAGCGCAATTTTCGATCAAATCTGTAAAAAGAGCGGAAGTCATCCACGCTTTTTTATTAGCTCGCCAGTGAACCGGAAGATCATTTTTATTTACATTCTTAAGGGCTCTTGGATTCTCAGATTGGTAAATTATAAAAGGCTTGAATTTGAAATCCCCTTCTGCATTTCCTCCTAGAAGAAGTGTCAGCCGAACTTTACTGGCTTCATACCCAGTAGCAGATTTTTCAGCCTTGGACTTGTAGGTTTTTTTTGGGTAACCACTTCCAATATAAACCAGTTTCATCGATATTCATTGCATAATTGCTTTCAGTGCAAGTTGAAATTTTTCAGCAGCTGAATAATCAGCGCTAGCCGCTTCTCCTTTCAGAGCAATACTATGCAAATTTGCCCGAACTTTAAAGCGTTCAACCGTGAAATTTTGCTTATACGCTTTACTTCTTATCCAGAAAATTCCAGAAAACCTTGTTGCGTCTTATAAATATTTGAAAGAATTTTTCTTGGTAGAATGTTACCTGCTTTGGACGTCCAGAGTGCCATTCCTGATCATCAGTTTGGCTACAGGCATCACCAAGGGACCCTTGAACAAGTGCACAGAGTTTTCCAACATATTCTTAAGGCCTGTGAGAATAAGCAATATAGCTGTGCTGTTTTTCTTGATGTACAGCAAGCTTTTGATAGAGTCTGGATTGAAGGCCTTCTCTTCAAAATTAAATCTATTTTGCCTACATCGCAATTCCTTCTTTTGAAGTCGTATTTGTTTAACCGTGCCTTCACAGTCGAGGTGAAAGATGAGCGCTCAGGGATCCGCCGCATTGCTGCTGGTGTACCACAAGGCAGTGTGCTTGGTCCTGTCCTTTATACTTTGCATACTGCTGATATGCCAGTTCCAGTAAATGAGAACATGCTTCTTGCTACATATGCTGACGATGCGGCCATACTTGCAAACTCAAACTGTCCACACGAAGCTTCATCTAACATTCAAAACTATCTTGAAGATTTTCAACGTTGGGCAAATCGCTGGAATATAAAAGTCAATAGCGAAAAGTGTAGTCACTGTACTTTTTCATTGAGGCAAGGGAACTCAACAATTTGGTAATACCTCATGTTGAGCATGTATGCTACTTAGGTTTTAACTTTGAAAGACGTGGCACCTGGCGTAAGCATATTCAAAAAACCACAGCAGTTTGCTACGCTAAACTCAAAAAGTTAAACTGGTTACTTCGCCCAAGTAGTAAACTCAGCCTCGGAAATAAACTGCTTATTTACAAATCAATCATTATGCCTACATGGATGTATGGAATACAGTTATGGGGCACTGCTGCTGCCACAAATATAAACCGTATACAAGTACTTCAATACAAGGTCCTGCGTAAAATAACAGATGCTCCTTGGTATATGCGCAATAAAGTTTTACATCGAGATTTCAAAATACCAACAGTCATGGAACAGTTGAACTTCCACAGCAGCAGATATAATGATCGTCTGTCTTCTCATGTTAATCATTTAGCAGCGGCTCTGGTCGTTAATACATGTCGTAGACGGCTCCAAAGATTTCGTCCAAATGATGTTCAAAATAGGAATTAAGCCTTATTTTTTGTTAGTTATGTTAATGTATACACTCTAAGCTAAATGCCTTAATGTCACTTTTTTTTAATATATAAATGTATTATAGTTTTTAAGTAAACTGATCGACATAGACTTAAGACTTTTTTAAGTTTTTTTCTTCCCATAGACATCTTATCTTTACCTATCCTTCCCTATAATTTTTTTTTTGTCTTTAAGCACGCTATTTTAAAATAATATAGTAGCGGGTCCCTTTTTGTACGAGAACAAGAAACCACCCCACAAGGTGAAGAGCTAGAGCCGGAAATTTTAAGCGTGCCGTTTTTAGTACAAATCCAACTTCATCTTGACCCATACCTTGTACATCTATGTACGTTACATGCTACATGTATAACAAGAACAAGTGATTAAAGAAAATACCTAGCAACAAGTAAATACAGCCGATATGTCTGCAGGTGAGCATACTTATTGATTATTCTTTTGAAATAAGTTCAATTTTTTTTACATACAAGTACGTATTTCTTATATGATTTTATAGATACTATTTCTGTCAGCATTTTTTCACTTCTACACACTCAGCTTCCTCGCTCTCTAATTAAAAAGAGTTGATTAATTTTAAAAGAAAACGGTAAAGAAGATTTTATGCCATCAAAGAGTAGCATGATAGCTTTATGGCAATTTGAGACACTGAAGGTGAATATAAAGAAATCTATGGCCTCCTTTATATCATTGATGCATAGTCTAGACATGTAGATAGATATGTATATGCTTTAAAGCATACAACGTATTCAATATTGCTTACGCAGAACTATGCGATACATTTTGGGATTTATAGAACAGAGAATTGTATGAATTTTATGCCAATGGCCAAAAACCAGGCCTAGGAGTGCTACTCTATAAAATAAAATGTATGTCTATAATTTTTACATTAACACCTTGCTTTTGAAATGTCTGATAGAATTTGTTTCTTTATTTTACAGTAATAAAAGAAGCAAAAAATATATAAAAAATTACAAAACATTTCGTGGCTCCTTTTTACGAAAATGTTTGTGCAATGTACAGGAGTTTTCGTTATATTTAGACATATGTATGTATTTTATTTTGGGTGTTCGAATCATTTGTCAGAGCATTTTTTCCACGATCATATGAATTTGAATGTGTATTATATGTATATATATTCGGAGTAACTACCCATTGGAGGAATGAATCCATATGTGAGCACTCTGTCTCCATGTCAGAAACATTTGTAATAATTTCAATGAAAAAGAAGAAAGTGTTGTAGTCGAGCTGCTCGATTATATTATACCATGTATATTTAACGTAGTATGCTCTGATTTGCCTCCAAATTTTACAATTTTTGCCTCCAATATTACAAAGCCGGCTAATCCAATTTTGAGGCTAATCAAAACTTAGTCTACAATTATAATAGATATTTCGAAAAAGTTTAGTACTGAATTTGTTTTTTTACCACTGCGATAAAATGGTTGCGAGTTATGAGTTTTCAAGTTACTCTTGTAGCAGTGCAGTACCTAGAGAGTCTATACCGTCAGTTTAGTTTGTCAAAGTCTTCTCTAGACGGAGAATTGTAGAGCTTGAAAGTAGGCCCCTGCCAAAATGCACTTGTACCGACAGAAAGTAATCCCTCTCACATATAGTACGCTTGTGGCAGCGCTTTTTCAAATTCGAGAACCACTTCTGATATGAGCTCTTCGGTATGGTCTTGATCTCTTCCAGCGATGCGGTTTTTATATCCTCAATCGTGGCAAAAAAACCGTAATTCCATGTGTCTTTCAGTTTTGGAAATATGATAAAGTCGCAGAGGGCCAAGTCCGGTGAATACGATGGCTGAGGCATGATTATGATGTTGTTTTTGCCCAAAAAATCATGAACGAGTATCGATTTGTGAGCAGATGCATTATCATGATGCAAAAGCCATGAATTGTTTTACCACAAATGCGTGCGCTGTCTTCGTATTGCTTCACGCAAATGACTTATAATTTTATGGTTATATACATTGTTGACCGTACGACCTTCTGGCAAGAACTCACGAAGCACCACGCCATTGTAATCGAAGAAAACAGTGAGCGAAATCTGTACATTTGACTGAACTTGGCATGGTTTTTTCGGTCTTGACGCTTCTAGCCACTTCCATTGCGATAATACGGTTTTGACTTCGACATCATAACCACATACCCATATTACCAGTTATGAACTTTTTGAGTAAATCTGAATCATCGTTAACGTGGTTCAACAGCACCTGAGCGATGCTCATGCGACGGTTCTTTTGTTCTTTAAAAATTTAGCAATTTCGAAACAAACATTGCTGCCACACGTTTCATGCTCAAAACATTCGAAAAAATTGCATGACCTGAGTCCAACGATAGCCGACATCTTCAACAACTTCAGCACTAATAGTGATTCGACGATTCTCCATAACAATTTTCTTTGCTGCTTCATCGTTTTTGTCGGTTGTTGAGATGCTGGATGCGTCTCGGCCTTCTGTGAAGAGCTTGTACCACTTGACAGCTTCTACATTTTGACAGATTTTGTGCAATGTACAAAAAAATAATCCATACAGAACTTTTTAAAAGGGCTTTGGAGCTTTCCATTACGATGGGCGTGCGATGCATATTGAGTCAAATGTGATGACAAATTTCATACGAAGCCTCTCACTCTCAACTTTTCTAGTTCGTATTGAACATCTCCTACATCTAATTTTGAAATTTGGCTTATCTAGCTTGGGTAACAATAAAAAAGATAAAATGTTTCAATAAAAACTAAACTATGGAGCTAAGTTTGTATATAGGATACCTCTTATAGTGGTCCCATCTCGTAGAGTACACCAAATTTTGGGTTTTTAGTTTAACCACAAAATCAAAACGATTTTCCTACGAACGCTTTAAAAAAGGGGGGAGGATTTGTATGTCCTTTTTTATCGCCAAGATATCCTTCTTCAAACATACTACGGTCAGACGGACGGACATATACATATCGACACAGCTTTTAATGTAGAACAAAAATAAATACAATTTATAGGGGTCTGGCTCGCCTCCTTCTGCCTCTTACATACATTTCCACAAACTTAGTATACCCTTTTACGCTATGGATACATTGTATAATTATTATGGTATTCACACTATGTGTGAAGAGTGCAATAAAATATTAAGCGGTGTATATTTGTGCGTGTAGAAAAAACTGTATAGAGTGAATTTAATCACAATCAAAATAATTGAATTAATCTACATTCACTGGCGTTGGCGTAGATTGTACAGTAAAGTATCTGTATACAGATTACTGAAATATTTAGCCATTCACTCACAGCTGTTGCATTAGTTGTTGCTTAATAAGAGCCATCTGTTGTGTATAATTGTTTGTTATGAGCTAATGGTTTATTAAACTAATATTTAAGCCTTGAAACTATATAGATACACGTGCCTTCAATGTATATGTAATGCGGATGTGTGCGCCGTCTGCATCAGTGGCTAATAGACACCAATGCGCCTATTATGTGTACGCCATATGTGACAATTGACTCTGATTTTCGGGTACTTGTATACTCTAGTGGTTTCGAGTTAACCTATAATACTACACATCCACACATTTGGAAATCATTTAGAGAGAAAAAAAGCAAACAACGAGACTACAAACCATAATGAAGCTAACTTTTAACCGTACTTAGAGTTTCATCAGCATTGTTTTGCGTTGCGGACAATTTTAATTAGACTTTAGTGGTTTTTGTGGTTTGCAATTTGTTGGTTTGCATGAGCGACGAACAGTCTGCCTGACTGATTTAATAATTGACTGACTGACTGACTGACTGTCTGACTCTCTGTCCGTTTATTTGACTGGCTTTTTGTGATTATGTTGCAATAAATAAACTGTAATTCATATCGTTGCAGCAAATTTGAGTTTGTAATTGAGAATAATGTTCATGACAATATGCTAAAACAGTTGAATATGAGTTTGTAGTCACTCTCAGAACATTTGTAGGCAAAAAGATTAAACCATATTCTTGCACAAATTCATAAAGGTTGCTCAATTAAAAATAATTAAATCTAATTAACAAGAAAAACAAAGAAATTTCATACAAAAACTGAAAAGTGAGTGGCATTTCTGGATGGTCACTACCTTTTATAGTTGTGTTGGCCAGTTTATTTTATACAATTTATCTGAAGAGGGAATAGAAGAGTTTTAATATGTATACTTGAAATAACGATTTCTTATAGTCACCGAGATCTCTTTGTGCAGACAGGCGGAAATTTCAGGCGGAAATTCCCAAAATGGCTAAAAGTTTCTTTTTTGTCTCAAATAAACAAATGCAAATTTGGAAGCCGATCTGAGCGTAATTGATGGAACCAAAAACAAAATGGTTCAATTTTAATAAATGTAATTTTATAGAAGTTTTGAGTATTTTCCGTTCTTTTTCTTATATAAAAAGTACATTGCTTGAGTTCTGTCGGTTATTATAATCCGGTGTTTGAATTAGTTCGTAATATTTGCTAATGGTGTATTTTCAATAATCCATTTTTCAAAGTGTACTCTTCGGTTGACCTTAGAAATGAGCTAGTCAGTTATTTTTTTTTTTGAGTAGCAGTGATTATCGTGACTGCTACATTGCAATCACCGTGATTTTTAACTGCTACTCCGATTACTGTTAAAATAAAAAGCAAAAATAAAAACACCATTTTATCTTTCTTTTTATTTATTTATCAAACCAACACTTTTATTCATAGTCTTCTTAAATCTGAATGATGAAATACCCTGTTCCGGCCTAAATTCCCGAGATCTTTGTAAGGAGTCTATATCCTCTGTTTCGGGAGCCCAATGGTTCCGACTATCTCCCACACTATCGAATCGTTTCTTGTACCATTTTAATCAAATCCATGCACCACGTGTTTGATATAAAATATCAGTTTAGCGATAGTCAACTCCCTGTGATTCAATCACGACGACTGAAAATCACTGATATCAGTTGCCACTTGATATTCTAAGTCATGCATATCATAAACTTGATACGTTGATAGTTTTTGTGCTGCTTACACTATATGCATAATATATTACTCATGCGCCGTGAATCACAGAGGCACTAGTACGAAATAAATGATACTCAATCACTGATATTTACAATATCGAGTAGCAACTGATATCAGTAATTTTTCAGTTGCCGTGATTGAATCACAGGTATTTAAATATCGCTCAACACTAGTTGACCTACGGTTGAAGCGCAGATAACAACACTTTTTACTTCATTGAATTAAAAATATTTCCCAATGTAAAATGAATTTGAGCCAGCTAAAATTTATATATACATACATTATAGGTCGCCAATAACAATTACAATAAAACAATTGCAAAAACATTCGTTGTTGATTGTATTACAATCAAAAACTAATCAAACGACCCATTAGTACTCTCTCGATTAGCGGATCGCTCATAGACAAGTGGCGCAGTTTAGATGGAAATAATGCAATAACAGAACAAAGAAGAATGAAAGAGAGCTGTACTTGCAATAATTCAACAGAACATGCTGGGAGAGTATAACGTCTTTCCCATTTCGTTATCATTGGATAACAGAAAATCTTGAGATACACAAGGTGATTTTTAGTTAAGCATGGTATAAAAGCAATCATTAGCAATGTACGGTCAATACGACTGATGATGGGTTTTGGCATACCCTGAAACCGGTGTATCGGAAGGCGATCATATTTCAGTGTAAACAAAAAGTTGTTCATTATTCCTTCTTTCGCATTGAGGATATAAAACAAATATTTCCCAATGTAGCCAGTTAAAATTCATACATATATTCATGGAATATGTCTAACTTTGTGTCTTTGCGGGGAGTTCTACTTCACTACTTTAACATAAAGAAATGAAATTTCTGCATCGAATTGTGACTGGCGATGAAAAGCGGATCCACTACGACAATCTCAAATGCAGAAAGTTTGGCCAACCCTCAAAATTAACGGGATCAGCCAAGTGCTGCACTTAGAAGCTGCAGTTTTGATAATTTTGTCAAAGAATGCGTCTACCAATCCACCATTCTTATATATATATATATATATATATATATATATATATATATATATATATATATATAAATAATTTGAAAACTTTCAATAAATAAAGGTGAAAACTTGGAATCCGAAATGAAGCAAAAATTTGATGTTTCCATGGACGTGTTAGACGAATTTTTTGATATTACGACAGCCGATGCATTGACAACAATAAGGAACGAAGACGGATAGAGAATTCTTTGAAAAATAGCATTAGAGGGAACGGTATTGTATGAAATTGGCATCCAAGAAAAAAAAAGTTGGAAATTGCGGAAAGAAATTGAAGAAGCGCGGAAATTAACGACGTGAAAAAACATGCGATTACTCCAATTTCGAACTTCAAACTGATTTTTTTGAGTTTGACCCATCCGCATGGAAAGAATTCCAAACTGCTTTGAAATTATTTCAAACTTTGTTCATCGTAAACGGGGATTCAGAGCACAAATGTTTTTATGGATGTGTGAATGTTTGTTACTTCTTCACGCAAAAACTACTGAATGAATTTTAATGAAACTTTACAATAATATAGCTCATATATCAGAATAACACAGAGGCTATATTATATGACGATATACACATAAATGTAATGAATAAATGTAAATGAAATGTAATGTAAAGTAGTTAGTATGAGCGAGATGACGATAATTAAAACATGTTGTACAGCTGGAAGCCACAGATTGTAGAGCAATCATGTGTTTGTCTCATATGGTCATGTGTGCGTGATCAAAGAGAAAAATCGAAATTATCTATATATTCGCATTGGAAATGATCGATTAAAAACCATTGTGTGCATTTAAAAATTCATGAGATTGATCAATCCTGGGAAGGACTATATGTGAAAAATAGATGATGCAGTCAATTGTTGGAAACGGAAATGAAATCAGCAATAGTTGACACTAAAATAAATCCAAAACCGATGTCTACCTAAATACCATCTTAATACTTAATACTTCTTCTGCTTTTGTCACGGGAGCTCAATGATTGAGACTATAGCCAACTCTCTCCTCTTGCTTTTTATACCATTTTAAGCCAATCTTCTTCAGAAAATGGCACCAAATAGAAGATATTCCAAACTTTGATGGCGGTTTGCAGTAGTATGAAATTATTCCCAAAGAATTGTACTGATTTGGAATATATACAAATCAGTTGATTACCTAAAATACCATATTTCCGCCTCAATTAGCAAGATCTTTGTAAGGAGTCCATATCCTGTTGCGGGAGTCCAATGATTCCGACTATCCAATGGTTTTTTGTACCATTTTAAGCAAATTCATGGCTGCTACAATTTACTTGCATTGCTGAAGTTCTTTTATATCATGACCAGTCGATTTTGCGTTTGCCATTCTTGTTCTATACAGCGATCTTAATACAAGTAGTTGATGGTAAAAATCTTCTAAGTTCGGAAATTGTTTCAGGTTGTTGTTTGTTTGAATTACTACAATCTTCCTGCACTATTAATGCCGATGTAGACATTTGTTAGTGCTCATGATATGTCCATGGTTTCGTAATACTGAGTAAACGATGCGTAGAGGTTGTTTGTGTTCTTGCGGAAAGGTAGAAATAATCATTATACAAATTGGTGAATGGTCAAATACATCTTCTATAATTAAATAGATTTTTAGGATTTTATTTTGTAAAATCATGTCCGCTAATTTTAAGCGATCTATATAACTCCCGGCCTCTACCAAACACTGTATTTGTTTTCCTAATCAACATTTTTTGCATACAATTCACCTCCAATCATTTTAGAACATACATACGTATATCACTTCACGTATTAAAGCAGTTAAATAACCAGCTACGGACAAGTGTCGGGATAGGCGACACGGCAACTCTGGCATATCAAAATGTCTGCCAACCTGTTGTGTTGTATTTTATGATATCGTTTTTTTTGTTTTTGTTTTGTGTGTGTTGTTAGCATTTATTCTTTGTACAACAACTTTTTATCACATTATCCTTCTAAAGGACATATTGTAGTATAATGCTTAATGTCGCAATGTTTGACTTCCGCTCATGCCATTTCTCTTTCCAATTCCATTCACTCATTCACTTATTCTCCTTCTCTGCGTCAACTTATCAACAAATCGTTTAATACTATTGAAAGTAATTTGCCAAAGCTCAAAACACTAATAACACTAGCAAAATGCCAAGGAAAAAAGCATCGAAAGCATCTGGAAACAGCATCAAGAATAGCAGCTACATTTCGATATTTGTCTTTCTCTTTACTTAGATGACTTAAGCTAAGCCGATTTCTTTCATTTCACTTCATTGGGCTTAAAGTATTTTATCGCTGGCAACAGCAGATTTTACGAAATTGTTGTTGATATATACTAACCAAGTTGACATCAACTTAACATCAATACGAATGGAAGCAACGAAATTGTGCTTACTAAGTTACCCTCCAAAAATGAATTCCACTGCACTCTACTTTGCGAGCATACACATAGGTTGGCAGGCCTGTGGCATTGGAAATTGACCCATCTAGGTATATGTATTGAGCAGAAAAGAACGATTCGCCATATATATCCATGCATTTTATTGAGATTTATGTATGCTTTAGAGTGTTTATCGGATGGTTTGCTGTTCAGAGTCAAGTTGTAAATTGTATGAAATGAAATTGTGAATTTTAGCTCAAGTTGAGAAAAACAGAAAACAAAAAAAAAGTTGTATTCAAATATTCAGTAACGTGAAGAAAGTATTTACATCTCACAAAGTCGGTTTTTGAAGAGATCCAAACATCGTTTTCGAGTACTCGCGAAAGCTTTTTGCATACATTGGAAGAATATTAAAATAGAAACTTACTTCCGGACCTTAAAATCACTTTGAACGGTATGGCAATGTCGAGCTAGAGTTTATATTGAATATATCTAATAAGCTGTAATAATAAATTTATAATTACAACTTATCACAGTAAACGGCAGTCCATGTTAAATACGAAAGTCCATCTCACCTGGCTGCATCATGAGCAAACATATTTAAAACGAGCAATAACGAAGTTTGATTAATGAAATTGAGAGTTAAATGCCGTTAAAGAGATCTTAGAACGTACATTCAGGGAATGTATAGGAGATTTATAAAATCGGAACATTCTAGTCCGAAATCTAGGATTTAAAAATGATCACCTACATTTGATGGAAATATACTCCGATATATTCTATAGTAGTCTATATTTTATATATAGCAAGTACTAGTTAGGTTTGAGAAATTTTATAAGATTTGACCAAAGAACCAATCGCATTAAATTTTATGTTTTTCGCTTCAGTACCAAACAAGTTTATCGATCAAATGATAATTATGCGAAGCGTCCGACTATACGAAAAACTTTTTCATGAAAAATCCAAAAGTGGGTATTGAGTTTGTATGGAGGCTGCCTCAAAAAGGAAGAGTCACATCTATTTTTCTATGTATGAAACATTCGACCATAATCAGCCTGTATATTAAATTTTAAGTTGATATTGTCTGTAGCAAAAAAGTTTTTCATACGAAATTCCAAAAGTGGGTTGTAAGTTTGTCTTAAAAGTGGGCGGGATACATAAGAATCCGTCATCCCAAATTTCAACTTGATATTGACTGCAATACAAATGTATTCCATACAAAGAGAAAAAAGTGGGCGGGCGGCCTGTATGGGAGCTACCTCAATAAGAAGACGTGGCATGTCAATATGGATAATCTACTTAGCTACAATAAAAATAAGTCTATGAGTCTATGACTTACAACTGGATATCTTAAAAATTGGTTCCCAAAAAAAAGCTCAACAACATCCAGACAGACAGCTGGACAAACAGAAAGACCGACGCGTCTCGTCGAGCTGTTCAAGAAGATATATACTTTATTAAATCCAAATTAAATCACTTAAAATTAGCTTGGACACGGCTATTATTATATATTTGTGTTCTCTCTATGGTTGAAATTCAACCATAATAGCGCCAATACAAAGTAGTTCAGTACCATTTGATAATGCTGAGAGCGGTAAGTATGACCAACATGTTGGGCTCAACATATTGCGGTCGACAACAGGCTCGAAGAAATATTACTTTCTCTTCTTTTAAAATTTTACCAACAACACTATGAAGCCACGCTATCAACTGATGCTCGCCAACATGTTGGCAAGTCCGTTTGTTGTTTATTTCTATGGCGTCACTCACTTTGACTTCTTTGTTGTATTTTTTTTAACAAATTGAGCGAACTGAGAGAGTGAGCTCAGGTCTTTGTAATTGGCCAAGGGCGTTATTTGTACTTTAGATGCAATACCTTAGGAAAAAAATTACATTTGTTGCTACTCCTCTTCACAACCTTTCTAATAATAGACAAAAAAAAAAAAAGAATTAAGCGAATAAGTTGTGTTTATGGGGGTTAGAAAGGGTGTGCATATTTTGTACTTGCCTATTTATATATATGTAGATATAAAGTGTAGAGTCACTATAAGTCAATATGAAGTTTAAATTTATATAATTAAAAATACTTTCCTACAGAAACAAAAAAGTGGCCGTAGAGTTGTGTGGGGCTAATTCTTAAAGTGGTCGTGGTAATTGCTATGGATATTCTATGTACTTAGAACAAAAATAATCATCTAAACCTTATTTCAGCCAGATATCTCCAAGAAAATTAAAATACCCAGCGCTACAGGGCTTAGAAAGCACTACAAAAGTGAGTAAAGTTGAATGGCAGATCGATGTTGCCGAGCATTAATTGTTTAACTCTTTTTCACTTTTTTTTCTCTTTCTCAGTTCATAACCGCCTTTAAATTCTTTCTCTCGTCACTGTTTACACTCTTGTTTATCAGAGTATCGTATCGCATCGTATCGTATCGTATCGTTTCGCATAGAAATGTGTAGGCGAATACGATACTCAGAAACCAATTAATTGAACTAAGAGGGCAAAGTGCAATGAAATTGTATTTGGGCTGCTTGGTCTGATTGACTCAACAAACGACGACAAAGGCGTATACACACAACCATACAAAAATACGTACACAGAGGTACGCATACATACACACAAAAGCCAATAAATTCGCAATGGATGAACCAAAAAAAAAAAAAAAAGAACAAACAACATCAAAAAAGTACTACTCACATGGAGTCTCATGAAATGGTAGTTCTGACAGTAGCATCGATTTAATTGGCACCAAACGACAACAAACCATGCAACGTACGGGTGTCGAACACATCCTACCAAATAAATGTAAGGACAACCACACTCCTGACTGGTGAGAGCAGAGTATGCAAGGAAGTGGGTACAGCTCGTAAACGGACCAGCGCCATCACAGCACTTAAGTATGAATTGGCAACGATTTGGCAGTAGCAAAAAGTCTCCTCGTCAAGGCAACAAAATCTCTTGTAGCATAGAAAACGATATTGCTCTTACACTTATGCGGCTGCCATCTGTTTCCCGCCCACTCCGAGGCACTGTGTGTGTGTGTGTGTGTGTGTGTGTGTGTGTGTGTGTGCAGGCGTGCGTTGAACGTTTTGTGCACCTTAATTGCGCCGCAAATACGTGCATTTCAGTAACATTGCGTAAATCTCCACCGTCCGCCATCGTTGCCGCCATTGTCGCTTTGTGTGTCGTTTTGTTTAGACCAAACACACCGACATACAGATAAAACACAAACATACACATGACAGCATAGATTTTTCGCCTTTATCACACCTCTATCGTAGTATATTGGATTTTACTCTGCATGGGTAACACCATAAATTTGTGCATTACTCGTTTTGTTGAAGCACCATGGTGTATTTATAGAAAATGGTAACATGCAAACAGTCGGTGGATATGAAACTGAAACTCGTAATTTTATTTTATTGTATACGATTCAGACGTAGTGTGAAATAGTATTATTAATTTGTGGGAAGTTTTTAACGCGTATCGAAGCAAACTAGAGTTCTGCCAGTGGTCGAAATTCAACCATTTGTCTTTAAAGTACAGTTATAAAAGAGTTTTGTTGTTGATATCAATTCATTCTCTTTTTTTTTCTTTTAAATATTTGTTTGATTCCTCTTCTTTTGTTACTAACCAAAAACGTTATCAAAAAAACACTCAACTGATGCTCGCCAATATGTTTGCAAGTGCGCACACAACAGTTTCGAGCTGCTTGACCGACATGCTCTACAATATGAATCGCCCTTTACAGCACTAACAACTGAAACCAATAAACTGAAAAAAGGTAGCCGATGTAGCAAATTGAGTGTTCTGAGAGAGAGAGAGAGAGAGAGAGAGAGAGAGAGAGAGAGAGAGAGCTTGGCGAGAGGCAGTCTTTGTGATTGGCGTTACCTGGTTTCTACCTACCTTAGACGCAATTCTTTACATTCATCCTTGCTCTACGTGATTATGTATTTTATGATATCTTAAATATAGTATTTACATTTATTGAAAATTGCTTGGACTGTATAGCTTACTTAGTCACTGGATCCACTTTTTTTGGAGCGAAATTTGTCATTTAATCGTCATAGCATAGTGCATGCGATCACATTGTTATAATCCGCAAATCCAACAAATTTGGGTCAACCACAGCACGTAGCATTCTAGCTGAAACGCATTTAGAGTGTGATAGCAATTTTTTCTGTTTTTCTTTGCTAGAATATCTAAAATTTATTCAAGAGTCACTTCGAAATCCCTATAAATGTTCAGCAAAGCTAAACCATTCAGCCGCTCCTCTCCAGACCTGTTGCGCAAATATATTTTTAATCTTACACAGATTTATAAAATTCGACATCACACAGGTCTGGAGCTTCTATAAAGGTTCTTGGTCGCTCATTTGCTGAAATATTTGCAAAAGCACACTTGTGCAAACAAAGTAGTGCAACTTTCCAAAATCAGCTGTTTGAGACTGATTGGTTTGTGTATTTGTTTCGAGCTGCTACTATTACATTTTTGTGAAGAATATGGCACGAAGAAGTTTTAAAAACAAATTATTGGCGTATAAAGTGAACAAAACTACTCAAGAAAATAGAACCTGTTTTAGGATTTGCGATCTGTAATTAATTCAATACAAAATTTTTATGTTGATTTTCTTATTTTCAGATACGCCGCCATCGCCGAGTTATTGTTACCAAATAAAAAATACCAAATGCATTTTTACACAAATATAAAGTTACGCGACATTGTGAATACCTTAATCGTAGGTTTAATATTTAAAATATCAATGAAAAACTTGCAAAAGTTGTGCATTTTTTCTGTTAAACTTTAATGGTCACCCTTGTGTTGTTGTCCTTACCGCCGTTGATGCTCTAATTGTTGTTGTAAGCAAGCGAACGTACGAACGTTCGTTGTGTACGATAGTATCTCCATGAAGTGCGGTAGAACATGGCGTATAGCTATCGTCAACAAATATTTGTCTATTGTTCCTTTTCCCGACCAACATTGGACATTGTATGCTGCTCTTGTTTTAAGTATACAAGTAGTGCGTGTATCTGTATACGCCTGAATGTATCTGTACGTTGCTGCTGTTGGTTTTTGCAATGTAGGCAACATTCGAGCTGCCACTGATGATGGCGATGAGAATGAGAACGATAGTGACACTCTTGCAATAATATATGCATGCTTACACGCATCCAATATTTGTTGCCTCTAATGAATTTTTGTAGTCAATTTTGTGTACACGTAAACAATTTTGGTCAAATTCGTTTTTTTTATTTATTTTTTTTATTTTTTTATTGTCTTTCATAAATGAAGTGAGATAAAAGAAAGAGTGAGGAGCATAGGACCTGATCCACTATAAAGTTTCGATGCATTTTGAAATTTTTTAGATACAGATTTATGCACAGTTCTTTGGTTTTTTTATTTTCTTCTTTAAACAATAACTTTGCATGAAAGGAGAAAAACTAATAAACAAAATTTTGAGATTGTTTTGAAGCTTGAAACTTTTGCATCATATTACATAAATTGCATTGCAGAGAGTGTTTCTTCTTTTTATCTAATTTTAAAGCTTCGATTATTTATATCCTGTACGAAAAGGGACAAGTTTCTGCGAATGTCAAATACCATAAAGTATATATATATATATATATATATATATATATATATATATATATATATATATATATATATATATATATATATATATATATATATATATATATATATATATATATATATATATATATATATTGATTAGCATCGGAAGCTAAGTCGATACAGTCCCGCCTGTCCGGTTGTATGAAAACATCAAATTTCCAAGAGTATGAGTCACCAGACTTTGGTTTTTAGATTTTATTTTTGCATACGCAGATAGAGTTTATGAAATCGATATGCCACGCCCATTTTTTTTGTATAGCTCCCATACAAACCCACCATCCATTTTGTGGATCATTACTATTTTCATTACAATCAGAATCAACTTGAAAATGAATGTGATGTCTTACTATGGTAGACATGTTGACATGGATCAGACATTTTGCATTTTTAGTTTGTTCTTAACAGATAGGTCAGACTTGTTTTGGTGATGTTTTGCTAACGAAAAAATTGATCAACTAATCTGTATTAAATTTTGTGTGAAAAATAAATTTAAGTGGTCCAAAGCACTTAAAATGTAGACTGCGGCATTTGGCGAGTCAACTTTCAGCAAAAACAACTATTTAGAAAGTGGTACAGGCTCTACACAGAAGTCCGAGAAGATGTTATTGACGATGCCCGCCCTGGACTCATCAGCACTCCGACAACCGATGAAAACTTTGAAGCAGTGAAGAAAATTGTTATGTAGAGAAATTGCTGAGATTGTCGGCATATCGATTAGCTCATGCCATATACTTTTTTCGGATGTTTTGGACATGAAACGCTTCTAAGCGAAGTTGTTTCCGAAATTGCTGAATTTTGACCTTCTTTGTTCGTGATATTTTGGCCAAAAACAACACCATAAACATGTCTCGGCATGAGTCCGTACCACCGGACTTAGACCTTTGCGACTTTTTCGTGTTTCCAAAACTGAAAAGACCCATGAAACCACGGGGTTTTGCCACGATTGAGGAGATAAAGACCACATCGCTGGAAGAGCTCAAGGCCCTACCAAAAAGCGCATGTCAGAAGTGCTTCTCGGATTGGAAAAGCGCTGTCACAAGCGTATTATATTGAAGGGAGAATACTTTGAAGGGGAAAAGTAGATATTGATAAATAAATAAATACTTTTTGAGAAAAATAACACACTTTTTAACACACTTCGTATATAGTACTATTATATAAATAAGCCAAATAAGCGTAATTTACGGGAATTTTATGTTGCGAACAGCTGATCCAACAGCAGAAACGAAAAGGATTTTTGCATTGTAATATGACTGGCAAGGAAAATTGATGGCCAATTATAACTCCTGCATCAACAATAAATGTCAATGCCGAATATCCAAGGTTCCAAGCTCTGTATTTAGAAGGATCAGCTGGATGCACTATGAGTAGCTCGATACCATCACAGAGGATCGTTAACAACAATATTTAATGCGTTTGAGCAAATTATTGAAGAAACAAGAAAGAAAGCTGCTCAGTAGCTTGTGTAAGGCTTTGTTTGAACCATAGATGTGTATAGGTGCTATTTTCTATAGTGGTCTTATCTGAACCTATATGGGACATTTTTTTTAGGATTGAGATAAGATAGACCAAATTTGGCTTTTTTCTTTTTAAATATAATTTACAACAAAAACCAACGATTTTCAGAAAGAAGATTTTCAGAAGAAAATTCAACAAGGCTACCAAAGACTTAAATAACAGACTATGGGAAATCAAAAACGAAGCAACATAAGAACATTTAAGAATTCTTTATCCATATACTAGTGCCCTTGATTATAGTCTTTGGAAAGCACCAAGATAGCTAAAAAGACCAACCAGAAGAGGAACCACAATTGTCTGCGCTGCAGAGGCAATACTGAGAAGGCTGAGGCGTTTGCAAGCTCGGGTTTTAAGCCAAGTTTGGAAAATGATCCTGAAAAAGTAGCTAAGGTACTGTACTTCCTAGAATCTCCAAGCCAGATGAGCTTGCCGATAAGCCAAACGACTTTCTCAGAAGTAGAAGAGAAGATAAAAAAGCTAAATAAGAAAAAATCCCCAGGATAGGACAAAATTTGTGGAAATACAATAAGAAATCTCTCGACAAAATGCATCCGATTGCTAACATATATATACAATGATATGCTCAGTCTGGAATACTTCCCAAGTCAGTGGAAATGCGCGGAAGTAATAATGATTGCTAAGCCCAACAAACCGGAAGGCTGCACCTCGTCGTACCGTCCCATTAGTTTGCTGGTGGCATGCTCTAAAGTATTTGAACGTATACTTTTAAGAAGAATGTTACCTGTGCTGTAGGAACTGAACATCATACCCGAACATCAGTTTGGATTTAGAAGAGGACACGGAACGATTGAGCAATGCCATCGCATCACGCATGCAATTGTTAACGCATTTGACATCTAGGACATCTAGGAATATATTGCACAGGTATATTCCTAGATGTCAAACAGGCGTTCGACAAAGTCTGGCATGCAGGTCTACAGTACAAAATTATGAAATGGCTACCCGCACCATACTTCCTGATTATAAAATATTATCTGAAAAACAGATTATTTTATGTCCATGAACATGACGAATCGTCCAGTATATATACTGCTCACGTTGGAGTCCAACAAGGTAGTGTTTTGGGCCTGCTGTACACAATTTTTAAAGCCGACATACCTACAACAAACGCTGTAGAGGTAGCTACATACAATGATGACACTGCAGTTGCTACCAGCAATGATCCACATGTTGCATCCAACCTACTTCAACAAGAACTTCGTCTAATTGAGGTATGGCTAAAAATGTGGAGAATAGTGTTAAACGCCCAGAAGTCAGTGCAAGTCACATTCTCTCTGAGACCAGGAAACTGTCCCCTAGTTACACTAAATGGCTTCACCATTCCAGTTAGCGAAGCGGTGAACTACCTGGGAGTATATCTGGACAGGCGGCTCACTTGGAGACAGCACATAAAAGCAAAGCAAGCACAGCTAAAGGCAAAGACCAGAAAAATGTAGTGGCTGTTAGGACCACGCTCCCAACTAAGCCTTGAGAACAAAATGCGGCTTTACAAGGTTGTTCTTAAGCCAGTATGGACTTGCGCGATGCAGCTGTGGGGAACAGCTAGCAATTCAAACATAGAAATACTGCAGCGATACCAGTCTATGACTCGCAGAACCACAACAGGTGCTCCTTGGTATATGTCCAATTATGATATTCACAAAGCTCTCAAAGTACCCTTGGTCAAAGACGAAATAAAGTCAAACGCAGAAAGGCACTTAAATAGGCTACATGATCATGACAACGTTTTAGCACTAGGTCAATTAGACAACACTTACTGTCGAAGACGACTAAAAAGATTTCACGCCCTGGACCTCCCAAATACTAGATTAAGAGTTTTATAGTTAAAAACATGTAAATATATGGATTGGACTCACTGGAGCTAGTCAATATTAATTGTTAATAAATTTGTTTATTGTTTTGCATAAGACAGATTGCAAATAGAAGTGAATTAAAAAAAAAAAAATGTAATACCGGATAAAATATACTTGAAAATGCTCGAATGGAAAATACAACACCACCCACTGCATTCACAGGACATTGCTCCTTCGGATGATCACTTGTCCTGATCGATGAAGGTTGGCCTGACTGAGCAGTGGTGCCGTAAATAAGAAGAAGCCAAAAATTGGCTGGATTCATAGATGTCATTAAAAGACGAATAGTTTTTCCGAACCGGAATCCGTTTGTTGGGCAATACTTTCAATTGAATAATATAGTATATTCTACCATTTTTTACATTGAAGCCTAAATCACTCACATACTTTTTTTAACAGGGTCTGCTGATCACGAAAAACGTAACTTTTTTCATATGGGCCATTTACCTAGATAACGGTAACTTTATGTTTTTCGATAAATGATTTTACTTAAAGCAGCGCCCAGTGTGAATGGCAAGCCCGATCGAAATGAACGAAATAGCGATTCACTTTTTATTCGATTTTGGTCTGATTAGTTTTAAAATTTTTGGAATTAATTAAACTATCGAATAATTAACACGCGAAACTTGGGAGTTTTCTATTATATGAGAAAAATGTATGTGAAATTCTTTAAAAATTGCATGAAACTTCAACTTGCATCAGATTTAACTCAGTAATTTTTTTATTTGATCAAAACGAATTTTGTACCGTTAGACGGCTAATTTAATCATCTCTCTAATTAGCTATAGTCGGTCATTTCGATCGGGCTTTTGCCATTCACTCTGAACACTGGTTTAAGTAAATTCATTTATCGAAAAACACAAATATATCGTTATCTAGATAAGTGCTCTAAATGAAATAAAAATCAGTATATTTTTAGCGTTTAGCAGACCCATATTACTCTAAAAAAGTCAATGAGAAAGCTTCTATCGTTTAAAAATTGAAATTTGTAATCCATAACAACTAACTTCTAGACACAATATAATATTCTAGAGCAACTTAAACGAAACATTTTTTTTATTAAATGAATATTTACAGAAAAGCAAAGTTAGGAACACTTTTACATTTGATGTAATTTTAGGTCTGTCATATGAATAAGTAAAAAAGATTTGGAGACTAGCTTATATGAATCGACTAAAATATAACTTAGCTTAGCAAAAACAACCAATTCCATTTCTGGCTCGTGCCTTATTGTACTGTATTCTGCGTATTTTGCTTTGTTTATATAATGATATAACGTCGCAGAGTTGCAAGTAGATTATTTTCTGAAAATGTACCACTGTAGTGTCTAAGTTGAATACAACTTTGCGCTAGTCTTTTTTTGTGCTATCTCGCTTATACACGCATATATGTATATTTATACATCCGCAGGGCTCTTCCTATTTATACTCTTCACATGTAGTTTAAATAGTATTATAAATTTTTTAATGGAGTTTGTTACGCATTAAAAGAAGCATGGAGGAGCTCATGAAGTATATACATTCTTGTTCATCTCGACGAAACGAATCGAACTAGCTACGTCTGTCTGTCTGTCTAACCAGCTTTGTGTATTAGAATTAGTCCGTCAGTTTTCAAGATATCGATCTGAAATCGCATATAAAATCCTATGCTAAACATACACCATACTACGGCCACTTTGCCGGATAGTCCTATACAAACCCATGATGGATTCTTATGGGTAGAAGCTACACATATACGGGTATGTGGTTTTGAATAGGGACATAACAATTTTGTATTTTAATACTGTTTAAATATTTTTCAGGTTCTGTCAACGTCAAAAAGTCAGACAAGAGTTACAATTTTTCCATGGTGAAGTTCACGATCGAGAAACTTTTTGAATTTATTAAAAAATACAACCGACATTGTGAGTCGGTGAACGCAACTTTTAAGAAAAATTATATTTAGCGCTGAAGCTCATGTTTTCGCTTAATGGTTTTCTCAATAAGCAAAATATACATTATTGGACAGCAACAGACCCACATGCGCTTCTCGAGAGACACCATTGCATCCACAAAAAGTGACCGTGTGATGTGGATTTCATGCCGGAGCTGTGATTGGACCTAGTTAACTTAAAGTTCAATACGATTTGATATTTCGTGTAAATGGTATTAGAGCGTCGGTTCAAACGAAGTTTTTTCTTATTTTTGCATAACATCTTGAGCTATTTTGCATAATTCCATTATTGAGGCCTATTTTGGACGTAAGCTGATAGAGTATTCACATCTATGTGCCATGTTTACTTTTAGAAATAGCTCCCATGCAAACCCACAGCACACTTTTCGAATTTTTGTATGAAAAACTTTTTGAATGGCTGCAATCAACATTATCAACATTAAGATTCGATATGGTTAGTACTGATAAACGAAATCTTCACATAGTTCTTAATGGGCGTGTTTTATTCACTTTAAGCGGTAGTCTCCGACAACTTTGTGGTTTTTTTTGTTAAAATGTTATTATTTTTCCAGCTAACTAACTTAAAAATGCAATGAATTCTTTAAAGAGTAACACTACGTATATAGCTTTAAATGACTTGACAGTAATATGTTAGATGCTTGTGAAGAGTATTGAGGCTTCGGTGCTACCGCTGTTACAATTTTGTCTTTTTCTGTCTACTGCTTACATTGCGTTGCAAGGAATTATGCAAATGCAAAGCTTTAAGCTGTACATGTTTTTAAACATGATGCAAACATAGTCGCATGCAAACTTACTCGTATTTGTAGGCACTACTGCTACACTTACATATATACAGAAGTACATACGTATGCTGTAGAATATACGCAGTGTAGGCTCCATTTGTTTGTTGCTATGTATCCCGTATGTGGTATTTTAATAGCTAAGCTAAGTTTGTTAAACTAGTTAAATGAGTTAAAAGCAGAAAATTTATAAAACCCTAACCGGAAATAATGAACTCAAGAACATTGCTTGCATACCAAGCTATTCGATGCATTGCCTTCAGAATGATTGCCTGATTTTGTAAATGCTATGTATATTTTAGTTCAATTACACTTTTTCATTGGTAGTGTACAAACATACTTTTATGTAAACTTAGTAACTCGACAAATAATGATGGTATTGGTTATTTAGTTGTCTAAGTCTTCAAATATCGTTTCGCATACAGATGTTCCATTTTATGTTGCACAATATGAATTCTTAGTTTTAATCGATTTTAAAACAATAACTTTCACACTTTACTTCTCTAAGAGCAAGTATTTAATTTATATACATGTGATAGTAAATTAAAAACCTCGAATGGTAATTTTCATAAAATATGCAGAAAATACAAGTTTTGTGCAATTTTCCCCACACCATATTAAGTCTGCCATTTTAAAAGAGCTACTGATTTTTACATAATGTCTCATCTGTTTTTAAACGTTCATTTACTGGTCGTCCTGTTATATTTGCAGAGGTTATCACGGAGGATGCAATGTTTACAGCAATGTTAATATGCTCCTTAAGTTTTTTTTTTTTTTCATTCTGACTTCTGACTCTCTTCTACGTCTCAGTAGCAGTCTGGCTAGCTGATTAGGGTGACCATTAGGTCCATCTAAATAACAGCTTACGGACTTTTAAGTCCTTTTTCTAGATTGGCAGTGCGCATATAGCAGGGCGCTCCTGTTAGCGTATCGCATTCGTATGTCATTGAGGTGAAATTTTGCAGCAATGCCGTAAACTTGTATCCCGAAACCCTAGGCTGGTGCGATGTTCGTCTCGTATATGTGCACCTTGTTGCTCAACAACAGTTTGTTCCTGCCGCTGAGAAGCCAGCCCAATTTGTTGTTTGAGCCACTTGTCTAGGTACACTCCTAGATATATACAATCTGTGTAGGGTTTATACCAATATTCCAACTTTTAGCCCATTTCCTAAACTGAAGAGGTATAGCTGGAGCATATTAGTGGCATTGTACACGCACGCGTCTCTGACAAGGATGGCCGTGTCGTATCGAATCGTAACAACACGTGTATATGCAGAAATTCAACTCAATGGGAAATGCGCAATTAATCTGCGAAATTGATTCTTCATGTTATTTTAAATAAAAGCATATATAAATGCATTTTGTTTTCCTGATTGGTGCATTAGCAAAATTATCATTAAAGATATCAATCCCTCTCCCCCCCCCTCTCTCTCTCTTGAAATTTACAGTTCGTGTATTACAGCCGAAACGCGGTGGTACGAGAAATTTTGATAATGAGTGAGATGCCAAAAGAGATGCCCACAGAGAAGCCTCAAGAGAAGCTCACACCGAAATTCAAAAAACCATTGATTGCTCTCGTAGTTTTTTTGCCCATAAAATAATTCGAAATAATAATAGTAACAAGAAAAAGCGTTAAATTCGGCTGAACCGAAGCTTTAAGCCATTCACACGAAATTTTAAATCGTATTGTAAATGTAAGGTGGGTTCGTATAGGGGCTATCCCAAAAAGTGGGCGGTTCACGGCCATTACCATATGTGTGTGAAGCGAGCATCCATAAGAAATCTCCATATCGAATTTCAAGCTAATATTAATTCAAATAAAGTAGTTTTTCATACAAAAACGCAAGAATAGGTGGTGGGTTTGTGTGGGGTCTACCCCAATGGGTTAAACCCATTGATGTATATGTGAAGCGTTCGTCCATTAGAAGCTACCATATCAATTATTAAGTTGATATTGACTACAATGAAAAAGTTTATCATACAAAAAGTCTACAGTGGGCGCGGGGTTTGTATGGAGTCTACCCCAAAAAAAAAAAAAAAAAAAAATGGGAGTGGTGCGTCAATATTGCTACTCTATTTGACTTCAATAAAAAGAAGTCTATATGCCAATTTCAACTGTATACTATAAAAATTGGACCCTAAAAAAATGTGCAACAAAATACAGACGGACAGATAGATGGACATAGCTAGATGGTCTCGTCGAGCTGATCAAGAATATCTATACTTTAAGGCCTTACAAACTTTCAGACAAACTGATAATACCATTTCACACTATGTGTGAATGGTATGAAAATAAAACATGGATCAAGTGGGGGTTGAATCCAAGTCGTCTGAATGTTAGGCTGCACGTTACATATTTGCTGATAATATACTCGTAAGTATACAGTTTATACAATATCTACTATAATTTATTGGATTCACATTTAATTGTTTAAATTATTGTTTTAAAAATAATTGCTTTATTTCAAACATGTTCCATAAACCAAAATAAATACAAAGTGTTTTTGTATGGGAGCTATACCTTCTATAAATCGCGGTTATGTTTGAACTTGAATTGCTTCAGGTTATAAAAAGACTCCATACCAACTTTCTCATCCATATTTTAAAGATTGAGGGTATGGGGTTGAGGGGGAATAGACCGACAGACCGACAGACAGACAGACAGACAGACATACAGACAGACATGTGGAAACAGCTAGATCAATTCGTCTTGTCGCGCTTATCACGAATATACGTATGTGGCACTTTATGGGGTCTCTGATTCTTTTTTTACTATGCTCACTCTATGTGAAGAGTATAATTAAAATGAAAAAATGTCATACAACAGGAAAAAACGTTAACTTCGGTTGAACCGAAGCTCTAATACCATTCACACGAAACTTTAAATAGTATTGTAATACATAAAAGTGGGGGTTTAAATAAGGGGTGGTACATTCTCACTAGTAGATGTGTATGAAGCGATGTAGTAGATGTGTAAGATGCCGCCATATTCAATTTCAAATTGATATTTAAGTTTTCCATACAAATGCATAAAAGTGAACTGTGGGTTTGTATAGGGGCTACCTCAAAAAGTGGGCGGGAACCGCAAAGTTGACTATGTATGTTTAGCTGCTGTCTCTTAAAAGGCACCATATCGCATTTCAACCTAATATTGACTTTAATAAAAAAGTTTTTCTTACAAAAAGTGAAAAGTGGACCATAGGTTTGTATGGGAGCTACCCCAAATAGTGGGCGGGATACGCCCGTTAGTTTATGTATGTTAAGCGGCTGACCATAAAAAGGCACCAAATTGCATTTCAAACTTTCAGACAAACTGATAATACCATTTCACACTATATGTGAATGGTATAAAAATTAAAAAAATTAAAAAATGGGGACAGGTTTGCAAATGTATTTCCCTTAAATTGGTTCGATGTATGGCTATATATAAATTTTGTAAGGGTTGGCCCAAATTTGAAATTAAGAATAAAAACAAAAAAATGTCGTACAAATACTTAAAAATGGAGGACAAGATTGTATGGGGATTACATCTTATAGTTTTCTGATCTGAACTTATGTTGTATGTTTTATTAGGATTTACGTAAGATACACCAAATTTTGCGTGTCTAGCGTAATTAAAAACAAAACCAAAAAAATGTGCATACAAAACTTAAAATGGGACAGATTTGTATGGCGGCTACCCCTTAAAGTGGGGTTGGCATGTTCATTTACTACTAGTTATCTGAATAAGGAAAACGAGAGTCTAAGTATCCAAACTTGAAGTCCCTGTCTTTTATAGAACTCCAAAATCAATTCGTTCAAACAGTCTTCCGATGCTGATCAAGAACATATATACTTTATAGGGTCTCCTTCTTTATACCTATTTATACCTATTTACCCTATGGGAGCAGGGTATAAAAAGTTGTATATTTTCATCTAGGCCGATTACTTAAATTTAAATATTACTGAATGCAAAATTGTTAATGATTTGTCAACAACAGTTATTGTTCTCGATGTCGAGTTTTCGAATGCCGTGGGCTAGGAAGGAGCTTGTCGCCGAAATTGAAGTTTTTGTCGCATGGCAAAGTGCAATTGGTGTCGTGGATGTTGATGTTGATGTTGTTGTTGTCGGTGGTCATGTTGTTTTTTCCCGTTGATGTTGTTAATACCGTTGAGACCACAAACATAAATAAATCACTTGGCTGTCAACGCTTTTGGTATTTTGCAAGCTGTTGTCAGCAGCTTCACGAGCACAATATCGATTTAATTAAATATTAATCTCTCTAGCAAACGCGCAAAACGTAGACAAACATATTTGTACAATACATATGCATGTAGATGTACCTATGTGTATAAATAAGCACGTCGGAACATACACAAACGTGTAGATACAATCACTGCTATAGATAGATTTGTCGCGACGTACCGCGAACTGAAGTAAAACTCTCTAGTTTAGTCAGTAAGTCAGTCAGTCAGTCAGTCATTCTATAGCTTTATGAATTTGTGAGTATCTTTGTGTGATTTTCTGGCTTCACAGAATTCAGGAGATTTCACAAATTCAAAGCGAATCGCGGTAAAAGCCTTTTTATGATTTCTCCAACAGAAACAAAAGTGCTCGCCACAACGAATCTGTTGCTGACATTGAAATATTAACACGACGGCAGTATATCTTATACTATACGAGTATGCTATACTACTCTATATCTTAAACGAGTACATATTCACATACGCACTGTTTTCATTCGTTTGTTCGGTAATTCCTATGTGCGTGTAGATGACACTGTCTGGCTGTTACTCAGTTCCATCGACTCGATTCCCCTTAGCTTAAGCGGTGACGTGACAGTTTCGCTAGCAGGATCTGCCTGTAGCGGTGCGGCTGTTATAGGGTATATTGATTAATAATTTCATTTTGCTTGCGTGTAGTTTTACTCAGCGTTTTATGTACCTATTTCCTTTTTTTGTTTTTGTTTTTGTTTTTGTTTTTGTTTTGGCATTTGACTTGAACAACAACTTTAATAACAAGAAGTATCTAAATTATAAGCGAAAACAATAAATTTCAAGGACTCATAAATGAAATTTACTGCGTGCTTAGCCTATCGTTAACTCATCCAACACAACTCGTTGGCCAGCAATACTGAAGGTCATACAAATGCTTCACCTTGAAAATATTTAACGACTCTGCAGAGTAGCAAGAAAATGAGGTGGTAACCTAAACGAGAAATGTCACGAAAAAAAAAGAAACAGAAACAGAAACAAACACAAACACAAAAACAAAAACAATAATACGTTCGAATAACTAAGCCATGTTTGCTCGACTTTGCATAACTTAGTTTATGTGAGAGAGATAGTTGTGATGTTCAATCCACGAATTTCTAAAAATGTCAAGTTATGGTGATTAAAACATTTGAGAGAATTACAAAAATTGGAGTGTTTATCTACGAAAATAAAAAAACCAATTTTTGTGTGTGATTTTCTTAAGCTTTTGGTGTGAAATTTTTCAAAACGGTCGAGACATGTGTTTTATTATTTGTTGTGCAGAGGATACAAACAGAGTTAAAAAATGAACGGATGAAAAAATAAAATTTTCCCCACATAACCTTTGACACCCTTTTCCCCATCTTAGTGCGCGTTTTCACCATAAAATGAAACTACTGTACAGAAAGGAAGCTTTCTAGCATTAGCGGTTTTTGCTGTGCGTTGATGAATTAGTCAGTCGGACAACGATTTTTATATATTGTACATAGATGTATGAGCCTTTGTATAGATAATATCAGTTATTTAGATATGTGTCTCCCATGGAAAACGCAACTTTTTCCAGCTACATTGGAAACATGCATGATTTCGTCAATTTCCATGAAATTTAGTCTACTGGAAGCGGAGATATTGCGCTCAAAGTGACTGTGTCTTTGTGGCATCGGTCGAAAAATTAACTTCGAGCAAAGAGCAAATATTAAGTTGTGTCTTGAACTTGGTAAAACTTAAATCGATATTGATGATCCAAGTTTATGATGATTGTAAATCCCGTGGCAGAGTTCATGTGTGGCAAACGCGGTATATAAACGGTTCTGAGGACATAAATGATGACCAAATTTTTGACTAATCGAAATCTGTTATCACCGCTATTTCCATCAGCCAAAACTTTTACTGAAATTCATGGAATTGCAATGGAGCATTTCCAACACATCAATTTATCGCAGTTCGACCGAACAGTTGTACTACCGAAAGATGTGTTCACGGTTTCTTCCGCACAAGTTGATCAAAAATATTTGGCACTTGTTACCGATTGTTTTACTAAAAATCGAAATTTTACCATTCACCACTTCTCGTATTCTCCTGAATTGGTAATACGTGGGAATTTTGCCATTTCGAAAAAATATATTTGTCGATAAATGAAAATCGTTTTGCAGACAAAGAAGTCTTTCAAAAGGCTTGCATCGACATACTTTCACTTCAAATGCATTAACTCCGCTTCCATGACCACACAAGATCCACTGAACCATATTAGAAGAAAACCAACCTTATTTGATATGTGGTTACATTTATGGAAGGTTAAAGTAAACCCACAAAAATTGGTACAAACCACATTTGTGCTGAGGAGTGGAAATTGTGCATAACCTAGTTGTTTGGTTGCACCGGTGCTGCAGTGACAATTTTCACCAATACCGGTAGTGAGTACTAACTCTCGGCCTAATCCCTGTGCCTGCATTTGAATAACCAATTTAACTTGGGCATGTCATTAGCAGGAACCGAACGGTACGACGTTGCAACACCTTTCGCTAGCTCTTTGCTAGGGCTAAGGAGTTAGTTCTTCACAAGGAAGAAGGTAAATCGCATAAAAATATTGTTTTTTTATAACATTCACACATAGTGTGAAATGGTATTATCAGTTTGTCTGAAAGTTTGTAACGCATTAAAGGAGCCATCGTACACCCCATAAAGTATATATATTCTTGATCAGCTCGACGAGACGAATCGATCTAGCCATGTCCGTCTGTCTGTCCGTATGTATGTCTGTCTGTCTGTCCGTCTGTCTGGCCGTATGTCGGTCCGTCTGTATGTCCGTCTGTATGCCCGCATGTCTGTCCGTCTGTCTGTCTATATGTTGTTGCGCAGTTTTTGGGGACCAATTTTTATGGTATCCAGTTGAAATTTTTGTTGCGCAGTTTTTGGGGACCAATTTTTATGCTATCCAGTTGAAATTTTGCACATATACTTCTTTTTATTGTAGTTTAATAGAGTTTCACTTTTGACTTTTTGTAAGAAAAACTTTTTTTTATTAAAGTCAATATTAGGTTGAAATGCGATATGGTGCCTTTTAAGAGACATCCGCTAAACATAAATAGACAATTGGGCTTGGCGCGCCCACTTTTGAGGTAGCCCCCATACAAACCCAACGTGCAATTTTGTGTTTTTTTATGAAAACATAACCTAGCTTATTGTAAATAATGATTAACCATTATTGTGTTGAATTAAAAATCGGACAATAATATATGAAAAAATAGTTGATGAAATTTGTGATTTTCAACGGACAGTGTTGAAACTATTCCAAACATTATTAAATACGTAAGTGTTTTTGACTTATTTAAACTGTTTAAAGATAATAGTATAAAATAATAGTACCAACGAATATAAACAATGAAACAATTGAGTTGTTTCCTTATTGATAACTAGTAAGTTCAACACACAAATGTCAGATCAATGTAAAGAAATACTTGACATTTTTGGTTCTACCATATTGTGGCTTCCACAGTGTAAGAATTCCTTTAGTAATTTAACTATTTCGAGGTTATACTGCTGTTACTAGGCACTCTTTTGTATAATTATCCTTTCGAACTAGTTTGTGTTTTCGAAAAACTTTGCTTGTCAGCTTTGAATACTACTCGTATAAGAATTTCTAAAGTCTTTTCGAAATTCAACTTAATACCACTTCACTCTCTCTCTCTCTCTCTCTCTCTCTCTCTCTCTCTCTCTCATGGTAGACATACCAGCACCAGCACCAGCACCAGCACCAACAGCAACAATAACAATCAAATGTTTCTAAGCTTTTTATGATTAATGGGCACCATTTTTAAAATGAAGTTTTCACAATGTTCTTGGTTTCAAATTGCGCGTTGTTGTTTTGTATACCCTGCACACGAAATATGTGGGAGAAGTTATATTGTATTTCATGTTCATTGTTTTCGCTGGTGTTCTGTTTCTGTCTGATTGGTAAATTGGACGCCAAATTTGCAGAGAATGTAACAGCTAGAAGAGCAACATTTTAATAACTTTTACTCGAAGCATGGAAATGCCAATAACTGCATAACCCGAAATATTTGACTTTTGGATCTTAACCTATGAAATTTCTTAGATTATTTTAAAAAATGAAACAAAAAAAGCATTAATTGGAAAAAGAAAAAGAATGGAGAAGAATGATAACTACGCATCACAGTTTCGCAGCTTCGTAACACTGCGAGTTGACAGAAAAATTGGCAGAGTGGCTGCTCGGGTTCAACTATTTGAGGCAAATATATGAGATTCGGTATGTATTGAGGTGTGGAAATTAATTTTAAAGGAATTTTTTTTTCGATTTTTGAGCGTTTATTTAAAAAAAAAGCTAAAATATATATTATTCAAAATATTGTCCATCGTTAGCATTTTTCCATGTTTTTGGCAACATATGGATTCCGCGTCGGAAGAACGGCTTGTCTTTTGAGGCAATCCACGAATCGACCCATTTTTCGGTATCCTCATAAGAAGTAAAGCGCTGCTCAGCCAGTACGTGGATCATCGATCTGAACAAGTGGTAGTCAGAAGGGTCTATGTCTGGGCTATAAGGCGGGTGTTGTAGCACATTCCAATTCAAAGCTTTCAACGTTTTCTTGCCGGATCTTGCAACATGTGGCCGAGTGTTGTCATGTTGAAAAACCACCTTGTCGTGTCTTTTGGAATATTCCGGCCGTTTTTGCATCAATGCTCGGCACAATTGCATCAATTGTTGTGGGTAACGTTCACCAGTGATGGTTTGGTTAGGTTGTAGCAGCTAATAGTACACAACACCCTTCTAATGCCACAAAATACAGAGTATGAGCTTGGCACCATGAACATTCGGCTTGGCCGTCAATGTTGATGTTTATTTTCGCTTTGGATAGTCGTAATGGATCCACTTTTCATCGCCAGTAACAATACAATGCAACTCTTCCGATTATGGCGTTGAAGCAGCTGTTCGCAAGGGAAAAATCTTTTTTCGACTTCTCTTTGCTTCAATTCGTACGGCACCCAATTTCCTTGCTTTTGAATCATTCCCATGGCACTGAGGCGTTTGCCAACTGTTGACAAGTCAACTCCCAATAATTCTGACAATTCTTGACGGGTTTGACACGGATCTTCGTCGAGTAATGCTTCCAATTCTTCATCTTCAAACTTTTTGAGCTGGCCCGGACTTTCATTGTTCTCCGTATCAACATCACCACTTTTAAACCAACGAAACCAGTACTCACAAGTTGAAATCGATGGAGCATAGTCCCCGTAAGCCTCACAAAGCGAACGATGGGCGTCAGCTGCTTTTTTTTCTTCAAATGAAAGCACAAAAGCAAACATTCCCGCAAATTGCGTTTTGTTGGAACAAAAGTCGACATGTTCACAGAGCAAAAAAAAAAAAAAATATGGTGTTTACACTTCAGTGGAATGACACATACTGAAAATTGAAGCTTATGAAGTAGGCTTGATTATATGAATATAATGAATATAGTCACAGGTTTACCCGATGCGATTTAGTGCTAGTTAAGCCATCTTAAAATTAATTCCAACACCGAATGTGTTTGTAAAGAGTACCGGGAAAAATGAATTAATGAAATTAAAATGTTTTACGGGCTCAGTTTAGCCATTATGTGCCATCTGATGCATAGTTGTATGTAGGGCATTATACATTCAACTCCGATGTCGATTTTTCAGTCATGACCTCCTCCAGCGTCGTCGGCTTTTGCGTCGCCGAGAATTGTGTTGAAGTAAACATTATAAAAATTTCTTGAGACTTTGTTTTTCTTCACAATTTTTTCTTTTTTTTTTCTGCTCCCTTTTTTCAACTTTGTTAAGTGTGCAAACAGTAATTATAAATATTGTGATTGTACAACAAAAACAACAATAATGAAAGTGCAATAACGATAATTAGTTTCTTTTTTGTTTCCGCTTCTGTTTTTTTTTTTTGTTTTTTTTTTTTTTGAGTGTATTTCACCATTTTGTGTCAGGATTATGTATATTTAAAATTCTGTTAACTTTTTGTTTACTTGTTCTTCTTCGCTATAGTTTTTTTCCCTTCATAAAACATTTTATTTTACTGCACTTTGTAGACAGTTTGATTAATTGCAGTGTGCCGCTTAAAAATCAAAGTTTCGTTTATCTTAAGACAGACAAAGTCAAAACAAAAACTCAAACGAATTAATTAAGTAGTTTCAGAAGGGCAAAGCATTTAGTGCTCGACAAGCCATATTAAACTATGTACTGAAATTTTAGTTCGATGAGTTAAATCAAGTGGTGTTCTATCAAACTTTTTTATTATAACTTGCATGCTTCGTTTATTTGCAGGCTTCATATCTATCAAATTGGTGTCTGGACCTGTATGGGGATTCTACTAATAATTATAAGAAACTTTCGTCGTTAAGAGGCCACCATATCGAATTTCAAATTGATATTGAGTATAGCAAAGAAAGCTGTTTACATAGAATCCGAAAAATGGGCGGTGGATCGGTATGTTCATCATTTTGTTTTCAAAAATATTGACATCAGATTCGTAATCAGCGACCTCAAAAACCTTTTAATACTAAATGTCGTTTCGATTTAATAACTTTTAAAATAATAAGTCCGTGTAATGGCTCATGACATTATTTATTTATTTTTGATTTGCTGATCGAAATTTAGTTTAAATATGCAACGGAAACATCCAGGGAAATATTTGCTATTGTGTATATTAATCATTTAGTTACAGTTAGTCCGAAATGGGTCAACTCCGTCAAAATAAATGGGCTTGACCTTCGTTCGCTACTCAGTTTAATAATTTTTTCCTTATTCAGACATCGTCCCGAGCAGAAGTATTCGCCAAAATAAGTATCACTTCACTAATTTATCTAAAAAAGGCAAGTGCAAAACGTTTACACTCTTTTTAAACCCTTTAATCATAACATATTCGTTTGATATTTTTTATTAGAAAGTTTACGAAGAGGAGTAGAGACGCATGCCATTTTTTTTTTTTGTAAATCTAAGGTTGGTAAAAACCAGGTAAGGTCCTCGACCAATTACAAAGACTTGAGCGTTTTCTCAGCTCTCTCAATTTACAACAAAAAAAGTCAACGTGACTGACGCCATAGAAATAAGCAATAAACAGAAATTTATTGTTTTGGTTTTGTGCTGCTGTATACACACAATGAAGAAGAGGACTTTTATTTGTTCATTCTCTTCTTAATTGCATCTTTGTATGCATATTAAAGTACAAAAGTTAAAGTTCAAATGGTTCAATAATATAAAGTAACGTATTCCGCATAGTTGCTCTCTTTGTTTTTGTTCCTTTCGATTCCTTTGTTTTCAGTTGGTAGAATATATATTGCACTGGAAGAAGTCTAGTTTGGGGTAATGGACGTTGCATGTATACTGCATGTGGAAGCCCTCGTATAAACACACCAACTATTTTATCATTTTTGTATGAAAGACGTATTTGTTAAATCAATATCAGCTTAAATTGTTGTATAGTGGTTTTTTTTTTGAACTGACGTCTAATTAGTTCAAAGTGAACAAAATATTGTTTTTTTTTTTTCAATAAAAATTTGGTATGTGTTCTATGAAACAAAACTAAACGTATGTCCATGTTGTGGCATTTTAAAAATCATAGTTTATGAAATTTGATAATCAATGAAAGAATAGATTCATATTTCATGTTCTGATGCTCTCCTTATTTTTATATGTAGTTGCGAAACAACTTGTTTTAAGGCAATCAGAACCTGTTTAAAAATCAATTGCATGATTACTCTATATGATTATCAAATTTCAGAATCGTTTTGTTAAGTTTTACCATAATTTTTCTTTTATTGGCACGTTATACATGAATGCCATGTTTTATCTCACTCTCATTAGTGCGGGAGATGTAGAATTATTCATTGCTTTACATTTTTAATTCAATTGTACTTAGTTGTATGCAATTTATTTCAAAGTTTAAATTATAATTGCTTTTTAGAACAATCTTTCGGAATTTCTCCGAATTATGTTGCAAACGCAATTAAATCGCTTATGCTCTTCACAAAAAGTGTGAATGGTATATTGATTTTTAAACTAGGTTTGTAAAGCACAAAAAGAGCAGTCAGAGATCTCAGAAAGTGATCTGATATTCAACAAAAGGTTTCTCTTTAGCTTTGTCCATCTGTCCTGACTGGTTATGTGTTAATACCGAAACTAGTGCCTTAGGGAATAAGGGAATAAGGTTGTTTGCATAAGTCCACACTAGTGGGGAAAGTTTTGATTATCATTCACTAAATGATGGCCAAAAACGATTCTTTTACAAAAGGCCCAAGCAGCTCACAATCCTCCATTATTCACATATTCAGGTATTCGGGTAGGCTCCGAACATCCATTCCGGGTAAGCAAATTGTGAGAAGAAAACCACTAGAATAATGAATATCAACTTACCATATGCCTCTTAATAAAGGTTTGGTGCGCATGGTTTTGTTCCCGCCATCGCAAAACAAAAAAATAAAAAAATAAAAATAAATAAAAAAATCTATTACTCAGAAATCCTAAGCGCCATGATTTATGGATACGAACTAGATCATTGCGCAACCACACTCGCTTGGCAATTGCCACAAATCAATTTTATTCTTCTTTTCATTTGTTTCTTTAAAAAATGTTGCAAGCTAACCAAATAAGCTAAAATATGTGTAAGTTATGGTTATGTGGTTCGATACGACCAAAGAATCAAACCAAATGAATACACAATGCGAATGAATGAAATAAACAAAGTATTCGTTCGATTCGGTTAGTATTCGACATTGCTTTATTCGTCCATTTCATTCGTACCTTATGTTTGAAACCATGGCGTGTCACGCAGAATTGCTGTCTTTTTTGTTCCTTCTACAAAATTCTATATACATAGTACATGGTTTTGGTCATAGCTTGGCCAAGAAAGGAGAGGAGAGAGAAGCAAAATAATGTTAATCAGTAGCACTGGATTTCCGCACCTTCATACCCACAAGGCTACATGGCATACGTCCGACTAAGTAATTAAGTTGATCATGTTGCGATCGACGGAAGGCATGCATCGAGCGTGTTGCACGTGCGAAAGATACGAGGACCCAACATTGATTAATTAAACTAGCTGCTGGAAATTCTCTCCTGCTTGTGAAGATATATATGAGCAGTGGAGATTTATTTCCAACGCTATGGACACGGCTGACAAGGGGTTCAGTTGTTACACCAGCCGTGAGTGAATTTCATTTTAAAATAGTTTTATTTTTGTCAAATTTGCAAAACTGGTTATCAATATATATTGTAGTTAATGTACAAGGTCTGTCGCAAAAGAAACAGGATTTTTTAAAAATAGCTGTTTCTGGTGGCGCCACCTATTGGTACTTTATGACAATCGGACCAATACAAGCGAAGTTATCGCGCTAAAAGTGACATTATCTTTTGTGCATCGGTCGAAAAATGAATCTCGAACAAAGAGCAAATATTAGGTTCTGTTTTAAACTTGGTAAAACATTCACCGAAACGTTTCAAATGATGAAACAAGTTTATGCTGACAATTTCTATCCCATAGCAATGCTCACGAGTGGTTTAAACGTTTTCAAGAAGGTCGTGAAGACATCTGTGACGATGAAAAATCAGTGGTGATCGAAAAGAACATTGAAAAAGTGCGTGAATTCATACAAAATGAGCCGAAATCTTCGTTGCGTTATATAAGGAAATGGAATTAAATAGACCCAAAGATTCGATTCATTGCATTTTGACGGAGAAATTGGGTGCACAAGGTGTGTCGCAAAAGCAACAGGATTTTTTAAAAATAGCTGTTTCTGGTTGCGCCACCTATTGGTAGGTACATGCGTTGGAAAGGTACATCCTTCACCGTACTTGCCTGATTTGGCTCCGTGTGACTTTTATCTATTTGGAAAACTTCATTTGGCGATGAAAGGACATCGCTATGAGGACATTGAAGCCATCCAAATAACATCGACCGGCATTCTCAAGGACATTCCGAAAAACTACCAAAAAAACTAATTCAAAATGCTTATTGACCGTGCAAAACGCTGTATCGAAGCACAAGAAAACTATTTTGAATAAAAAAAAAAATCACTTTTGCAAAATATTAAATTTTTGTTGTTGTTTTTTTTTCGAACAGTTCTGTTTCTTTTGCGACGCACCTTGTATAAATGGCCTTGGATTAACCTAACTTCGAGTTTCTACAAAATACAAAACTAAACACTGTTCTATTGAAGTGAACATTTATTGATGTAGCCAAGTCTCAATGTTCGGTTTGCAGTGTATAGTAAAGTCGTGATGAGTTTAGCTTTTTCCTGTTTTTTTTTCTAGTACTACAGTAAAACATATCTGTGCACACACATTTTGTTCTTCCTTACTCTTGTATTTCTCTCTAGGTTTATTATTGCAGATGTCGATTAGCCATCTGTGCTTGTCAAAGCAATAAATTGCAAATTTTCATTTATTTCGATATAAATGATTTCCAATAAAATTCATCACAGTTTCCAAATATGTATTGTACCTAGAACAAGACGACATATGCAATGTCGCGGTAGAGAATTCAAATAACAATTTTTCACAACAACTGCAACTGCATAATAAATGGTGACTACGCTTAAATATACGGCTATGGATTTTCCAATTAATTTATTATACTGTAGTACGTAGTGTGAAATGGTATTATCCGACTGTTAAAATGTTTGTAACGTTTGTAACTAAGCATCGTAGATCCCATAGAGTGTACATATATTTGATCAGATTGACGGGGCGATTCTGTGTATCCTTGTCTGTCTTTTAGTCTGTCTGTGTATTGGTGGTATCGCTGTAAAATATTTCGAAGTGAAGCTTGGTAAAGTGACTTCTAGTTTTCTTTTAACATTCCTCAATACTACTAGGTTTGGTATCTACTTTATCCAAGATATTTGAAAGACTTTTACTTGACAGTATGTTGACAGTTCCAAGACTACAGAGAGCCATTCCTGACCATCAGTTCGGTTTGAGGCAACATCTTGGTCGAAGTTCGCTATGATCGACCGGCTGGGAAGTTTCCTTGGAACTATCCAGTTGCACCCAATACAATGCTTGCTACTTACGGAAATGACCCTGTTTTTGTGAGCAGCTAAGCCAGCCGTAGTGAGGCGGCGTAGCCCTAGCAGGAGTTCCTGCATGGATTTTTCTAGACTATACAGCCCTACGCCAAATTGCATATGGTTCAGAGTCCTGCCATTGGGAACTTGTTTATTATTTCTACTACAAACTATACTAATACCCACCATATTAAATATGACAACATTTTCAGATCTCTATTATATAGTTCCCTATATATATAGATATAAACCTATATAGATATAAACCTATTGATCAGATGGGGAAACTTCTTTGATAACGTAGATACGACTACAAATTTAGTATGGTTGTTACTTTGAAGAATCCCTTATAGTAGATCCTACATAAATTGTAAAACAAATATAGATTTATGTTTAAGCTATTTTAAGTTGTTTAGATATAGAATCTCCTTATCTTTATGGAAAGAACCTAGGAACAATTTGTAGTAAATTTTTTTTTGCACAAATAGTTACAGTAGTTATTCTAAGCTGGATCAATCAAATTCAACAGTCATTAACAGTGGTGTCCGATATCGAGCCAGTTTGTATGTTTTTTCTTTCCAAAAGTACGTGAAGGCGTTTGGTTTCAACCGAATGTGGCCACATGCCATGTTTGATGATAATTTAAACTATAAAAACTTTGCATGGTCTGCAAAATCTTGTAATCTTACACTACTTAATGTTGGATACTTAAAATCATTGGTCCTTGGCGTACAAGCCAGCCTTGAGTTAAGCCTTTGAAACCAATATCGAGTGTACTATTCGTGAGATACGAGGGGTACTATTTATATTTCGGGAATAGCAAATAATAGCAAACATTTTTAAATGAAAATGGCTTTATTGTTTTTCAAAATATTCCCCTTGATGATCAATACACTTTTGCATTCGTTCAAACCATTTGTGATAGCAGTTTTTCCATTCTTCGGCGCTCGTAAATCGTTGACCACGCAGTTTACCTTTGATACTCGGGAACAAGAAGAAGTCATTGGGTGCCAAATTAGGACTGTACGGAGGATGAGTCATTAATTCGATGTTTTGGCCGTCTAAAAATGCACTTGTTTGACGAGATGTGTGAGAGCTTTCGGCAAAAAAATGGTCGTGTACCACTCAGAATTGACCGTCCTACGTTGCTCATGCTGAATAATGGTCACATGATCCATTCGGCCTAAGAAACAGGCGATCATTTGCTTCGCTGTGCTTCTTCCACGAACAACTTTTGTTGGATTTGGCTCGTCTTGGAATAAACACATGGTCGATTGCTGTTTTGTTTCCGGCGCATACGCATATATTCATGATTCGTCACCTGTCACGATTTTATACACGTCTTTTGAAGCACCACGGTCGAACTTTTTAATCATTTCCTTACACCAATCGACGCGAGCCTTTTTTTGATTGATAAATTATGGGATATCCAACGAGAGCAAATTTTTTTTATAACTAAGAATTCATGCAAAATCGAATGTATTGAAGTGGAACTAATGTGTAAGGATGCCTCTATCTCACGATATGTCACATGACGATCTTGCATTATAAGTTCACGCACTGCATCGATGTTTTTGGGCACAACAACCGATTTTGGACGACCTTCACGGAATTCGTCGGCGACCGAACTACGACCACGATTGAATTCACTATACCAGCGATATACTGTGCTTTTTGATGGTGCCTTATCGCCATACAAAGAACTGAGTTCATTGACACATTCTTGTTGAGATAATTGACGTCGAAAGTTGTGAAAAATAATCCAACGAAATCGTTCTCTTGAAATTTTCATTTTTTGGCCAAATTGCTTTTCTTAACTCACTGTAAACAAAACAAATAGCAATTGTACAGCAAAACTTTGTGAGTACGTTTATGCCAGAAAATGTCAAACTTTATTATGGTGTTGCCAGATTTTAGCTTTTGACAGTAGTGTTGCCAGTTCACGAAATATAAATAGCAGCCCTCGTACGACGTCAAATAATTGAAAAGTGTTGGAAAATTTAACCTCTAGCATGCAGTTCATCAGACATTTCCGTAGTGTTCATAAACTTAAAGTCCAAGTTTGAAGGTTTTACGTTTTATAGTGTCCGAGATCTCACTGTTCAAACATACAGACGTACGGACGGACGGACGGACAAACAGACGGACAGACGGACGGACAGTCGAACAGATGGACATTGCTAGATCGACACAGCTTTCAATTCTGATCAGGTATATATTTTCTTTATGAAGTTTGCCACGTATTCTTCTGCCTGTTAAATACATTTGCAAAAACTTAATATACGCTTGGCCTCCAGGGTAGTGTATAAAAAAAGGTTTACATTTTTTCCCGGTTAGATACTTATAGTGACCGGCCTAATAGTCTTTCACACTACTACCTTACATTATTTTATTGTTTAAGGATTAAAGCAAACATTATAAAAATAAGCGCATCCACAGTCTATAAAAATTACAGCAGTTGTTGCTTCTTTTGCAGCATTTAGAAGTTCAAAAGCATATCTAAATGCCACTTATGTGCTTAAGTTTATGTATATAATTTTTTCTATTTATTTATTTTTTATTAATTATAATTCTTCTATTTCTTTTTTTCTTTACTAACTGTATAAAGCTAATTGTGCCAACAAGGCGTATGCATAACGTCGAATACGACATCAGCTTCAGTCTGCATACCTGCATGTCATGCATATTAAAATGGCGGAAGAAATGCAAACACTCGCGCACACACACACACACACACGCACATTGAAGCACGAACGTGTCTAATTCAAATAGCCGCAATACAAGTACAATTACAAGTATGTCTATGTGTGTGTGTATCTGTGTCTTCTATCCGTGTGAACAGACAAACGCCCTCGGTGATGTCGGCATAGAGCAATTAAAAATGACTAAACAACGTCATGCCCTAATGATATAATAAATGTATTTGAACAAGAGAAAACGTTAATTTCGATGGAACCGAAGCTTCTATATGCATCACTGATTTTGAAATAAACAAGAGAGAACGCTACATTCGAGTGTGCTCAACTGTCAGATACGCTGTATCTTGTCTCAGGTACAAGTGCACGTTTATATGGAGGCTTCGACTTCTAGTGGTCCGTTCTGGACATATGTCAGATATTTTCTTATGATTGGCGTAAGATACACCAAATACACCGTTTATAGTTCAATTAAAAGCCAGAACAAAAAGAAGATTGTCCAAAGTGGTGGGAGGGGGGATTGTATGTTGCCTATTCCTTATCTAGAATCTATAATAAGAATACGAGAGTCTAGATAGCTAATCTTGGGCATTTCTATTTCTTATAGTCGAAAATGCTCCAAAATATCATTTTGATATATTCAAACATATCAAAATGATCTTTTTATACGATTCACACTAGAGTCGAGTGAAATTTAACTACCTGTGATTCAATCACGGTGACTGAAAAATCACTGATATCAATTTCCACTCGATATTGTAAATATCAGTGAGTATCATTTATCAATCACCAATCACGGCGTATGAATAATATATCATGCATTTAGTGTTAGCAGCACAAAAAGTATCAACGTATCAAGTTGATGATATGCATGATGCGCCGTTACAATTACAATATCGAGTGGCAACTGATATCAGTGATTTTCTGTTTAAGCACTTAGTCTGAATTCAATATTTATGCTTCGTTGGCTTTTTTCTCTGCTAGCATCTGGTTTATTTCATTGGAGTGGAAAATGAAATGTTTCTTACTGATATTTTCTTGAGTTTGTTATATCAAATTCTCTTTAGAAAATGACATCAACTTTTTGAGCATACCAAAAAACAAGTTGTAGTGAAGATATAACTCTTGATCAATCCTGGGAAAAAATAGATGATCCAGTCAATTTTTTGAATCGGAAATGAAATCAGCAATAGTTCGCACTAAAATAAATCCAAAACCCATGACTTCCTAAAATACCATCTTCCCGCTTCAATTCCCAAGATTTTGTTGAGGAATACTTTCTCTGGTACGGGAGCCCAATGATTGAGACTATATCCAAATCTCTCCTCTGGTTTTTCATGCAATTTTAAGCTACTCCCACCTCAATTCCCAATTCCCTGTTGCGGGAGCCCAATCATTCCGACTATCTACCACACTATCCGATATATTTTTTGGACCATTTGAAGCCAATTCTCTTCAGATCTGGACATATGCGTGATATTTTATTAATTAAATTAACAAAATTATACCCTCTATCCCATCTAGAACCGTCAAAAAGACGAAATTCATGTCAAATATATTTCTTTATGAATAAAATGCAATGTATCGTAATATAAACTAAAAGTCTAAAATCTAAGCATCCCATAAAAGTTATAAAAACTAAAGGGAAAGCACAGCGTTGGGGCATGTGCTCGACTTCGAGATACCCTGTACTTTGTTTAAGGCTCCTTCTATGAACCATATATTATATTCTTCCGTTCGTTCTGGACATATGCGTGATATTTTATTAGAACTGATGAAAATTAGAACTTATTAAACACAAAAACTCAAAAACTCATATTATGGCTAAAAGGTGTAAAAAAATGGATAATGATACTTTACCAAGACCAAAGATTATTTTGAAATAATGATTCATTGGAAGAGTGGGTGGGGCCAAGACCCCGATGTAAGAGAAACTGCAAATTAGTTATTTGAACGATAATTTTGAAACTTATCTATGGTGTTTCTATTGTTCAGGTGAACGTTTTTGGCTATATGACATTTGTAACAAATTAGTGAGGCTTAGCTAAGATTTCATTGTAACATACGAAAGGATTACCAAATGAACATGGCTTATTTCAATAATGTTGTCGAACAGATATGAAACATATGAGAATATTCTAACTTTGACAAATTTTGGCGGCCTTTGTGCTCAGCTAGGTTTGCAATTTCAGCATGAATAGAATCACGTTGTCGCAACGTTAGCAAAATTATTCAAATTTTTATTAAGTTTAAAATAAAATGAAATTATCCGTCAAATAAAGTTTTCCGATTGAATTTTGGTTCAACACTCATTCTTTTATGGCTTTAATGAGAAATCATTTTGGTGAGCACGTAATTTTGCGTTTCGGACATGTCAATTGGCCTCCTAGATCGTGTGATATCACACCTCTGGATTATTTTCTTTGGGGCTATGTGAAGTCAAACGACTTCGTCGGTAAGCCAGCTACGATTCAAGACTTGGAAGCCAACATCTCTCGCGTAATTTGCGAGACACAGGTAGCAATGCTGAAAAGAGTGCTTGAAAATTTTACCTTCCTTTACCTTTTGATGAAAAATTGTGTGCATCAGTTTGAGCAGCGTGTTTATAGCCTAATTGGTCCCATAACATCAGTGGTTATCTCACAGCTCTGAATATTTTTTTGACTAACAAGAAAAGAAAAGTATGAATTTTTGACATGGGATGAGATTGAAGATGAGTTTGGATTACTACCTCTTAGACGCATGGCCTACATGCTCCTGGGCGTCCGTTGGTAAATAAATTGGATTAGGATAAAGTAGTGTTTTCTAGAGCACTACTGATTTGTCCCATTTATATACTTGTTGTTATTTTGAATGAAAGGTTTGGACTTAGCTACTTCATGGGGACTTCGATGCTTTCTTAAACGCATTTTCAGTATATTTACCGATCAACGAGTTTACCACTATTCACTTTTTTCTCTATTCACACTAGTGTTACAACAATATCGATAGTGGGCCCATTCGATAGTTTGCCGAACGATAGACGAACCAATTTATCGTCTATCGATAATTTTTTGAAATAGTGTATTTAAAAATAGTAATAAAGCAGCGACTTCCAAATTGGTGAAGTGTTAGTAATGTGGAAATGACCAAAAAACTATCGATGGTTTTGGACACCACTCGATAGTGGCAAAAAACTATCGGTACTATCGATAGTACTATCGATTGTATTCCAACACTAACTCACACTAGACTATTTGGTAAAGTAAAGAAAACATTGAACATGCTTATTTTCGAAGTTTATACAGATATTCAGACTTTGGTAAGCAAACCATTTGGCTTTGGAAGCTATTGGTGGAACTACAGTAACTAAATTATCTATTGATGCAGTCCTTAACTAGGGCCTCCAAACTAAAGATGCGCTAATATCTGAGGCATTGATATTTGTACTCAGAACATAATTTTGGAAAGCATCAATATTTTACTTGTATATATTGGCAGAAAGCTTCAATGCTATGAGTAAGTATGAGCACGTACTTCAACTTTTGAGGTTAACTTTTAAGTAGTATGTCGAAGTTAATTTGAGGTCATATTTTTTTCACACATTTAAGTCTATTTAAACTGAAAACGATAGTACCACAAAATCGAAAAGCTGTTATTAGTATAATTATGCCTTGTTTGTACATAAACAGTGAAAGGACATACATACATACTATATATTGAAGTTGTGCAAAATGTATGTTACAGTTGGAAGAAACCTCTGCCGACTCCATAAGCATTATATGTTTTGTATCAGTACCAAAGCCGAGTCGTTATGTCCGTATCCGTGAATCTCTGTGTGTTCGTCCTTTTGTGGGAGTGGACGCGAACAACGTCACGTGATCCCAGCTAGTTTATACCATTTTATAGTGCCGTTAAAAGCAAACGGAATGTGACAAACGAACAATTTTTAGCCAATACTATTTTAACTTATTTTACCAGAGTCTGCCATTTGTTAAACAACGCTCATGCTGCTATCCTGTATTTTAATAACCGCCGGCTGCTGTAAAACGAATTCATCGACTTATTTATCTGGTTTATTGGCTGTATGCCCACTGGCAACAACTGGCGTCAACTGCGAGCTATGTCCTTTCTCTATATGCATGTTTGTCTATAAGTGCAGATGTCCTTAAGCCACACCATAAAAATGAATTGAGTGTAAAATTTGTATTGGCGCAAAGGAACACACGGTTTGGCATGCCTTCTGCGATGGCCCATAGAACTTTTGCCGTTGCCTAAGTAGATACTATATACAATTCAAATTATTTGTCTTTGACTTCAACTTTTCGCTTGTAAGTAAGTACGTTTAATTTTTTATTTATGCACTTTCAGCATAGTTTGTCTGCAACTGAGCCTTATAAATACATATATTCATGCTAGACATAGCTAACTATCGATAGTCTCGACTTTCGATATTGACACTGTCAAAATATGTGGATAAATTGGAAACAACTTTTTTATTACCGTCAATATTGAATTAAAATTAAATATGATAAGTGTACAAAAAATATTTGAAACAGGGTAAATAACCTTTGTTGAATGGTAAAATATATGCAACATAGCTAAGAGTTCATCGGAGACCACATAAAGTATATACACGGTGTGATCTAAAAATAACCGAACTTTTTAGTTATAAAATCAAATAAGCATGGTATTATGTTTCAAAGCTAATATTTGTTCAAAATACGATCCATTTAAGTCAATGCAACGTTTGGAACGCTGAACCAATTTATCCATTGACTTTTTAAACTCGTTTTTTGGAATGTTCTTTATTACCTGTGTCACGGCTGCTTGGAAGGTCATCCGCAAAAACTCCTTTCATTGCAGTTTTCATTTTTGGGAAGAGAAAATAATAGCACGGTGATAGATCAGGTGACTACGGAGGGTGGTCGATGGGACAAAAATTCGTTTTTTTCATCAAAAATTCATTGACTTTTTCATTGCCAATCTTCAGTTAATATTTTGTAGATTGTACAGTAAGATGAAATTAATTCTTCTGTCAGCATTCTCACATTGAAATTTGCGTCGATAGTGATTATTTCACTTACTTTTCCACTAACTCAGCACGACTTTTTTTTTATTATCTAAGCATATTTAACTGTCGAGCAAGCTCAAGTGTAGCGTTGTTACTTGTTTTTATCTTATGTAGAGGGACAGTGTCGCCAATTTTTCCCAAGTTATTTGTGATGTATTTTCATTCGGACGGTCAAGACTATATACCACAGAACAAATTTTTGAAATCGGTTTTAAAATTCCACAAATTACCGAGATTTAACAATCCAATACTCTTAAAACTAAGCATACCCTTAACATAAATTTAAAAGCTGAGGTAGAACACTAGCGTTACCAAGCAAAAACAGCAAGTGTGAGTATTAAAGTTTCGATCGCAGTGTGTTTGAAGATTTGCTTCGTTCTGGTCGTACTTCCACCACTTCGACTAACCAAAACGTCCAAAAATAAAGAAAATTGTGCTTGAAACTCACCGAATGAGCAACTGGGAGATAGCAGTCGACCTTGGGTGCTAGTTCGGATCGCTAATAATAATCGGTACTATAATTACTGGTACTTTTTGATTAAAAAAATAGATTCATAGTACCGTGACTAAAGAGTTTAAAATGCCTTTCATACCTCTTGAAGAATGCTGAATAAAAAATGTGCATTACCGATTGCGTTTGACTGCGGCACATAAGAACATATACGAAAATTTCTAAATTTTCGTAAATTCTTAAGAAAAATTTGCATACACCGCCTCATACAGAGCAAAACCGCAGTTTGTGTGAAACTTTCTTATCGTTCTTTTTAGAAATGTTCGAAATTAAAGAAATTTTCAAACGTAAAATAAAGGATTCGCATACTTTACATAAACAAAAAACGGATAAAAGGGTCTAATTTAAATTGAAAAAGTTGAACATCATAGATACGAAATACGTACATACATAGTATAGGGTGTCTCAAAAAAAAGTTCACATTTAAAAAATCGATAAAAACAAAAAAGTAAGTAGTTTATTGCAAAAAATGTTTATTACATATTAAAATACACTCTTTGGGAATTTATTTCTTAAAAATGATATTGTCCAAATGTAAACCGTTGCGTTCACGGCACTGATTTAAACGAGCACTAAAATTTCCTATGACGGCTCGGCAGCTATTCTCCGGGATGGCTGCCATTTCGTGACGGATATTTCCTTTTAATTGTGCCAGGGAAGTCAATTTGTTGTAGTAAACTTTAGATTCGATGTAACCCCACAGGAAAAAGTCCATAGGGGTTAAATCGGGACTTCGTGGAGGCCAATTTATGTCACCTCTCCTGTAGATCAATTTGCCAGGAAAAACTTCATGAACTCGTGGTTGAGACCTCTTGGACGTATGTGAAGTTGCTAAAAATGAGGAACAATGATGATCTATGCACGTTTAAAGCAACAGCACGCTTCCGAATCGAAAGGTCCGGGTTGTTTCGAACAGACTGAGTAACACTGTCTACGTTTTCGAACGTTCTCGAAGACCTTGGACGCCCGGTTTTGATTTTTCCAGCGTTGAACCAGTCTCTTCAAACATCTCGACCCATTTTCCAATGAGTCGAGGGCTTGGCGCATCATTTAAATGACGAACATGTTGAATACTGCTGAATTACCGTTTTTGTAAAACTAACGTACGCACAAAGCACGGTCCGCTCCCGAGAAACGCTCCATAGCGACTAAATTCCCAAAAGCAAGGCTACCGATTATGTGACATACCCTCCAAGCCCCTCGGAATAGTTACGTTCACGCAATCAGCAAATCAAATGTGAACTTTCTTTTGAGACACCCTGTACATACTTGTATGTATATCTAAACACTTGTATTGAAAATAGCTTATTACAATAATAGCCACAGCGTACACAGATTCTCGTTTTAGCTGAAGTTAAGTATACAGTTAAGCTAGAGTTATTTTTGTAGATACGAGTATAAAGAACCCATGCGCAAATGTATGTAACAGTCAGTGGAAGGGTTGGGTTACCCTATAGGGTATATATATTCTTGATCAGTTTTTAAGTCGACTCTCCTTTTCCCACTTCATATAACTAGTATTAAATGAACCAGCCTACCCCATTTGAAGGGGTAGCCCCCCATACAAACCTACCCCTATTTTTAAATTTTGTTATGAACATTTTTTGGATTTTATTTTTAATTACGCTAGACACGCCAACTTTGGTATATATTACTTAAATCCTAATAAAATATTCCACATTGGTCCAGATCGGAAAACTATAAGTGGTAGCCTTCATAAAAACATGCCTTCCAGTTAAAAGTTTTTGTATGAAATTTTTTTGTTTTATACTCTTCACACAGTGTTTGAATAGTACTAAAATTAGTCACAACGCTTTCAAGGAAGCATCGGAGACCACATAACATATATATGCGCGTGATCAGAGCGATAAAACGTATCAATCTAGCCATGTCGATCTGCATGGGTTCAACCCTCACTAGATCCAAAATATTTTTAATTTTTAATAATATTCTTTCTCATTATTTAATGGGCAACAAAACTATCGGCGACCGCCAAAATGAAAAATTCGTGCCAAATCAGGTCTGTTAAAAATAGGTGAATTTTTTTGATTAATATCTATTTTGACCCCTTCAAAGTGATCGCTCTCAGATATAATAAACTTGTGATTTTCCAATTCTCGAAGCACTCCTGATATGCGCTTTTTGGCATGGCCTTGAGCTCTTCCAGCGATGCTGTCTTTATATCCTCAATCGAGACAAAACGTCGTCCTTTCAACGCTGTCGACTTTCTTGCAAGAACTCAAGATGTACCACGCCATTATAGTCGAAAGAAAAACAGTGAGTAAAACTTTCACATTTGACCAAGCTTTGCATGCTTTTTCGGTCTTGGCTCTTCTGGCCGCATCCATTGCGATGATTGGGCCGTAGTTTCGACATCATTACCATTTACCCATGTTTCGTCCTCAGTTATCACACTTTTGAGCAAATCTGGATAGTCGTTAACGTCATTCAACAGCTTCAGAGCGTTGCTAATGCGATGGTTCTTTTGGTTAAAATTTAGCTATTTCGGAACAAACATCGCTGTCACACTTTTCTTACTGAAAACATCCGAAAAAACAAACCCAAAGCACACTTTTGTGTTTTTTATAAAAAACTTCTTTATTATTAAAGTCAATATTAGGTTGGAATTCGATGTGGTGTCTTTTTATGGAAAGCCGCTTAACATACATAGACTAATGGGCGTGTCTGTCGCACTTTTTGGAGTATTCATATCGACATGCCACGTCCACTTTTTCGGGTTGCCCCCAATCCCAGCCACTTTTGCCGTTTTATATCGACATGATATTTGATATGACGGCTTCTTATGCACGGACGCTTCATATAAATATATTGTAAAGAGGCGTATCTCACCCACTTTTGAAGGTAGCCCCATAAACACATACTGTTCACTTTTGGGATTTTACTACTTTGCATTACTTTGCTCAACACAGCCCATTGACCTATAATTTCTTTGCATCGGAGCAAAAACAGTGGTGAAAAAAATCACGAAAGTTTAGCAGCGAATTTTGGTATTTTTTTGTGCATTTGGTATTTTTTTGTGGTAACAACTCGATGGCGGCATTACTGCAAATTTGAAAAGCAAATTGAAAAATTTCTTCAGCGGCTTTATTCACTATATACTTACTCCAATAATTTAGCTTTAATACTTTCTTGTGGTATTTTCTTAAAAAAAAAAAAAAAATGAATATCAGTTCGAAACAAATAAACAAACCAAGATCTCAAGCAGCTAATTGTACAGAGTTGCATCACTTTATTTTGCACAACCGCTGTTGAGTTTTGCACTTTTTCATAGTTGCCTGAGAAACAAAATATTTCAAAACTTATAGTGAAAAATAGTAGTAGTAGTAGTAAAAAAAAAAAAAAATGTAAGGCTATACGTTTTCATTATCTATACAAAAAAATATTCGTCCAAAAAAGAAATACTGTGATGTGTGGCCATAAGGAGTGCTTAGTATCCAAACTTGTTGAGGTTATTACACGATCCATTTAAAGACGCCGTCCTAATTTGCTGCCTCTTTATATTGCAGGTAAATGAAAGTATGCAATCTTGTCTACTATTTCTCCGTCCGCCCATCAATTCACTTTTTTGTCTATGGGTCGTTGGCATGTCGTCGGTTTGTACATATATGTATATAAAAGGGTTTTTCAATAAGGAAATAATAATTTTGTATTACAATGAAACACTGCATAAATTAGATATTTGGCTAAAATTTATCCCAGGTGCAGTATACGTGTTAGATTTTCAGTATGGAAGTCGATCTCGTTCATATGAAAACCGTGAGCAAGCCAATTTTCTACACATAACGGCCGGAAAGTTGGCAATTTCGCGTTCGATACTATACCTGAGCTGGTCAAATGTTGTTCGCTTGTTGACATAAATCAACGACTTAACGTAACCCCATAAACACAAACCCAGCGACGTTAGAGATCGCTCGAGCGACCGGTCCATTTCTCGAGATTACACGGTTACCGAGCTTCGCTTTCAATAAATCAATTGGTCTGTGTGGCATGCGGCACCATCTTGTTGGAACCACATATCACTGATATCAAGTCCTTACAATTCTGGCTAAAAGTAGTCTTCCAACATGGCACAATAGCGTAGTCCATTGACCGTAACATGTCCATTGTCCAATCACAACTTCAGCCCGAATTCTACACCACACGGTCACTTTTTGTGGATGCAATGGAGTCTCTTGAAGCGCATGTGGATGTGTTGCTGTCCAATAACGCATATTTGTCTTATTGACAAAGTCATTATCGTTAAAATTATAGCTTCACCCGTGAAGATGATTTTTCGATGAAATTCAGAATCTTCTTCAAACTTTTACAGAGCCCGATCGGAGAAATTTCAGCGCTAGAAATGATCAAGAGGCTTCAGTTCTTGAGTAAGTTTTATTTTGTGAAGGTGTATGCCTAGATATTTATGCAAAATTCGCCTCAATGTGGTTTTAGAGAACTCAACCCAACTCCTGTGAAAGGCGTGGAATCAACAGATTTGTTTCAGTATTTTCAGTACATTATATGAATATCCATTATAGCACGCTCAGTCTGTCTGGTGGAACGATGATTACGACCGAAAAAATGGAGTAAGCGCTCTTAAAGTTGCGACCATCGAGTCAGATTTTCGGTACTATTTTTTAATAATTTCAAGACGTTGGTTTTTCGTGAACATCGCCATGATAAAAATGTAAACCTTGACTGACGTTGACTGATTTTGAAAATAATTTAACGGTGCGTTAGTTCGAAAATACAAAATTGTTATGTTTCTATTGAAAAACCCTTTATAATAGGTATGTTTTGTACTGCATAAGTAGGCAATTGGCAAGCATCTTACACACTGTCCTACACTTGATACTTACTACATAACAAGAAGCTCATTATGCAACAGAATATCCATATAAACTGCTGTACACCATGTCTGTTCGTCCTTACGTCCTTACGTCTTTCTGCCATCAACTTTCGAATGCGTTCGCATGCATGCAGCATGTTTCGTTCGCTGGCATCTTAAGTATGCACAGAGCAACTTATGTATGTACATACGTACATATGTGTACCTTAAGTAACCTACTTTGAGAGTGTTCGTTCTTTCTACACTTTCCTTTATGTTTAAAAAAAAAAAACTAAATATATAATTTTTATTTTTATTTTTACAAGCGTTACGTATACGCTCATGTTTTCGGCCATGTTGAACGCTAAACTAATGGTCGGATCGAGCATATATATTCGCCCGTTCGACCGATGGATACATCGACCCCATGATGCAATTAGTGAGTTTCATTTGTAGCCTTGCAACGTAGTAGGTGCATAATACTCGTGCTGTGATTTGTATGCAGCAAATTGCTTTTACACAACATACCCGAAATTAAAAAAACAAACTCAATAATGGCGCACAGGCACACTGGTAAAAAATGTAGTGTTCCGTACGTGAAGTGATCCGTTGCTATAGCAAAAGTATGGTCGATATACTTAATTTTAGCTCTAGAGAGCTTGATTTTATGCCAAAAATAGGCTTACATCAAGAAAAAACTGCATTCATTTAAATCGAAAATGGGTTTAAAATTTGTTATTTATTTATTTTTTTTTTTGAGTTATTTTTGTGGATTTAATGTATTTTTACACGGCTGCTCGATGAAGAGTTATGTTTTATGAGTATGTATTAATGCCTGTATATATTCTTTGACACGCTTTGGTACACTAAACGGCTTAATGAGTATCGTAGGATTCGTCTTGATTGCGGGAGTGCCATAGGCTATATTATTTTTACACATCATCAGCCAATTAGGTATCAGTAATATGATATATGACACTGCAACCTTATATTGCTCATGACCGCTATAGTAGTTTGTTGAGTTCATCCCAGACTAGGCCTTTCCGACGTATGTAAGCTCGGTCACCTTCTCTAACGTTCTCCACCAGTTGAATATATGATCCACTCGAAAACGCTCTGTGCTGGAACTCTGTTGTCTAACCTGTCAACTCTACTAGAATACACCCAAAAACGCTGTATCCGAAGTTGTTAGTGCCTCATACAGCAGTACTGAAATTATCAGCGTCTTATAGATTTTCACCTTCGTCTTATAGATTTTCACCTTCGTACTTCGAGAGAGGGCATCGACTGGCAAGCGTCATTTGCCATGTTGACAAAATTTTCTACAACACTGAAGTTAAAATTCTCCATAATCACAGATCGTCCAAAACGCTCCGATTATTTACGAGTAGAAACTAAGTACCTTGTCTTGTCCTCGTTCACCGCTAGGCCCATGAGACGTGACTCTTTCTTAATTTCCGAGAACTCCTTAAAGAACTCAATGTCATCAGCATATGTATGGGTATTGGCATAGTATGTACTGCATCAAAAGAAATGGAAGTCACATGAAAATCATCTCCCTGCCTAAAACCTCTCTTACAATCAAAGGGCTCGGAGAGATTCTTTCCTACTCTGACAACGATTTGTATTTCGGGTAGCGTCATCATCGAAAGACCTACGAGCTTTGCTGGAATGCCGAGTTCAGACAAGGCGTTGAAAAACTTATCAGCGTGTCGAAAGCAGCCTTATAATCGACAAATAGGTGATGTGTGTCTTTGATGTACTCACATGTCTGCCACTGATCTTACAGTTATATTAGAAAAATTAAAAAAAAAAAAACTGTGCTCGTTCTTTACTCGCAGTCGTTATATAAAAATAGTGTGCCCTATATGCCTTTGTATGTCAAGCTATTTGTCATCAAGCCGTTTATGCTACAGAGTGTGTCAAAGAGTATACAGGCATAATTTCTATTTGTTCGCGTAGAATTTTCTGATGGGAGCTCCCGATACCCTCTTCGTCTTTTGTTGAAGTCAAGTGTTCTGTTGTTTTAATAATTCCTTCTTGTTTTCTATATTTTTATGCCATTCTGAAAGTTTATAACGCATTAAAGGAGGCACCGTACACCCCATAAAATATATATATTCTTGATCAGCTTGACGAGACGAGTCGAGTCGAACTAGCCATGTCTGTATATCCGTCCGTCTGTCTGTGTGTTGTTGCGCATTTTTTGGACACCAATCAAAAATTGATATTCAGTTGAAACTTAGCACCTACACTTCTTTTTATTGCAGTTTAACAGAGTATCAAGATTGATCCGCCTCACCCACTTTTTTGGGGTAGCCCCCATACAAACTCACCGCCCACTTTTGAAATTTTGTATGAAAAACTTTTTTATTGTAGTCAATATCAATTCATTAATTGACATGATAGCTTCTAGTGGACGGATGCTTTACATATACGTTAATCGGTGGGATCCGCCCACTTTTTGGGGTAGCCCCATACAAACCTACTGACCACTTTTTACTTTTTGTATGAAAAACTTCTTTATTAAAGTCAATATTAGGTTGAAATGCAATGTGGTGCCTTTTTATAGTTAGCCGATTATGAGCGTGGCCCGCCCACTTTTTGGGGTAGAACCGCCATACAAACCCACAGCTCACTTTTATGCATTTGTATGGAAAACGTCAATATCAACTTGAAATTCGATATGGTGGGATCTAATAGATTGTCGCTTTATATACGCTTTATATAGTAGGCGTGTACCGCCCACTTTTTGGGGAAGCCCCTATTTAAACCGCTCACGTTTATGTTTTACAATACGATTTCAAATTTAGTGTGAATGATATTAGAGCTTTGGTTCAAGCGAAGTTAACGTTTTTTTTTCTTGTTTTTTATCTTTTGTATAATTTTTCAAACTAAAAAATAATTCTAATCTCCTAAGTTTCTCATTTTTAATCAACTTCAAAATTTCATCATTTGTCAATCGAATTTGCCCAAATTAAGCTAAAATTGTTCGCAGAGAAGTAATCAAACGATTTCGAGTTAAGCACGACTCGCAGATTTCCCAACACGCGAAAAAGCTATTTGTTTTTTTAATTGGCAGTACCGCGTACACCGGATTCCGGGACCATCGTACACAAGGCACAAAGCTATAAAAAGTAGCGCATCTTGCAGGCTCTGCAAATATTTAAACCAAACTGTTCTTTAAGATATTTTATTGTTCATATCCGCACACCGCAGTACTAATTTAACGTTTGGCAGCTAATATTCAATCGTACACCAAATTTGTGTGTGAAGGAAGGGTGTTCAAGGAAGCAGGTAAGCTGAATAATTGATAAGGAAAATAGCAACAAAATTATGCAAGCTATTCAAAAATTGTTTCACTCTTACTTTGCACTTTTTTATTTAATTTTTTTTTTATTTTTTTTTTTTTATATTTTTTTTTTAATTTTTTGCTGTTCTATGTAATTTTTAGTCAAAAAGTAGGCTATAAATATAGTCTCGTGTAGAAACGTCTCTGTGCATGGCTAAGTGCTTATAAATGTGCGTGTGTGTGTGTGTATTTGACTGTGTATGTCGGTCGTGCGCATAATTATATATGCATGCATGTACACACACACACACACACACACACACACATATATATATAGCAACATATTTAACACACATGCACACACTCATATTTGTAGTCGCAGCTCCACTTCACTTTGGGCGCCAAAGTATGCTTTCGTATTGTACAAAAGTGGATGGAGACCTAAATTAAGCAAGAATAACGTAGAAATATAATAGAAACGAAGCGAGAAAAAAAAAAGAAATGTTGGTTTAAAAAAAAAATAATGCTAAAAAAATCCATAAATTACATAAAGAAATAAAACCATGTTTGTTGCAGGTTTTGTAATTTATTACAGAAAAAAATTTTCTCACATAAGGCATTAGAGCTAAATATTACTTTGAAGTTCTCCTCCATGTGTCTTGGTATTGGTTTTAAAAGATATTTTAACTTTTTATATACTTTACTTATATACTCATTGAGTAAAATTGACTTCGTGCATATTTATGTATGTACTCGTATGTATATATTCTTGATCATCACAAAAAGTTTGAAACTGTTGACGACAGTACCGAAAGATATTTAGATTCCTTAGACATGTTAAGGTTATGTAGATGAAATACAGTTGACAACCTTATCAAATAACTAATTTGTTGTTAAGGATAAAATCGCAAAATTTTGTGTGGATAGATATGACGTTGATTCCATTTATTTATACTATAGTTCTCCCAGTGGTCGAAATTCGACCTTTTCTCTTTAAAGTATCTAATAATAAAAATACACATAATACAGAATTATTCAGAAAATGCGTTCGCCTCTAGTTTAACGCTTGATATTAAAAAGAAACAAAAGTTTGTATTTTGGCATACTGTACAAATTATATGAATTAGAAATGATTCACACTTTAGGTGCTCTCCTTTGGGACAGCCCTACTCTAAGAGCCGCCTAGAAAGAGAGCGGCAATAAGTGTGCAATTTATTTGCAATAATTAATGCGTAGTTATGAAAAAGTTTTTGTTGGTGTATCAATTCTTTTTCTTTTTTGTTTTAAATATTTATTTGATTCTTCTTCATTTACAATTTTATACCAACAAAAACACACTCAACTGTTGCCCGCCAAAATGTTTGCAAGTGCGCCCATAAGAATTTCGAACGTAACGCCGAGCTGCTCGATCGACATGCTCTACAATGTAAATCGCTCTTTATAGCACGGCAGAGATATATATTTTTTTCTCTATTCTTCCAAATGAAACCAAATTAATCGAGTAAAAACAGAAAATGTAGCAGCTATAGTAAATTGAGAGAGCTGAGCGACAGACAGAGCTTTGTTAGAGAGAGTTTTTGTGTTTGGCGTTACCGACTTTAGATGCAATACTTCAGAAAAAACAATAACATTCGTCCGTGCTTCTCTTCACATTCTTCCGATACAAAAAGTCAAGCGAATATGTTGTGTTTAAGACTGTTAAAAAGGGTGTGAATGATTTGCGCTTGCCTATTATTATAAAGATATTTATCAACTTCATCTAATTCTATCAGACAATCGGATATGGCTATATCATCTCGGTTATTATCTGTTTGTCTGAAAGTTTGTATAAAGTATATAGCTTGACGGACTTGTTTCGTCAGAATGAAGGTGTATTTCATGAAAACATTTCATTACAAGTAAAAAGAATGTGCGTATAAACTCTATTCAAGTTGACGTCTTCCATACAAATGCGTAACAGTGAGCTGTAGGTTTATATGGGACTACCTCATAATGTGGGCGGGAAGTGCCCATTTGTATATGTATATGAAGCGGTTGTCCACTAAAATCCACCAATTAAAATTTTAAGTTAATTTTGATTTAAATGAAGAATTTTTCCATAAAAAACATAAAATTGCACGGTGGGTTTGTATGTCTAAATAGTCTATGTATGTTAAGCGGCTGACCATAAAAAGGCACCACATCGCATTTCAACCTAATATTGACTTTAATAAAGAAGTTTTCATACAAAAAGTCAAAAAGGGGCAGTAGGTTTGTATGGAGGTCCGACCCATTAATGTATATGTCAAGCATCCGTCCATATAAAACGTCAAAACCACCACTTTTTGTGGTAGTCCCACATAAACCCACTGCTCACTTTTATGCATTTGTATGGAAAACGTCAATATCAACTTGAAATTGAATATGGCGGCATCTTACACATCTACTACAACGCTTCATACACATCTTCACATCTTTTTGGAATATCCTCTATTTAATTCCCCACTTTTATGTTTTAAAATACGATTTAAAATTTCGTGTGAATGGTATTAGAGCTTTGGTTCAACCGAAGTTAACGTTTTTTCTTGTTTTTTGTTTTAATAAGATGGAATTTTTTGTTTTCATAAGATGTGGAATGGGGGTGGGAGTAGACGAAAGGAAAGGGCAGTGTAAAACTTAGCGGGGTCCTACTAGTTCTGAATAAAAATATATAAATCATGAAAGTAGTCTTTGCAATTTGATTTTTTTAAATATAATTTATAATCAAACGTCGTTGGTGTCTACATTCTCAGCAGGCGACAACTGCAGTGTCTGATTAAAATTTTAAAAATTTCCGCAGAGAAATGGAAGGCAAAAGTGACAACGCAAGCCCAAAGTTGCAAGACCGCGACACGGAAATGTCCGAGGAGCCTATTGATACCCAAATGGCAAATATTCCGTTATTTTTGCTAGAAAGCGGTTGTGAACCTTTGTACGCCTCTCCATCGCGTATGCAGAGATGGTTGGATGATTCTATATTGGAAAACAAAAGGAGAATTCAGCGAATTAATGCAGCTTTTGCTACCGAAATTGCAACGGCAGATATGGCCATCAAACGCAAATCAGAATGTGGCGAAGGCCCAGATGTCAAACGCAGTAAATCTGTAGATGATAAATTGTAGAAGAAAAGGTAAATGCATTTGGTCTACCTCAATCGATAAACCGATAGAGACCAAGAGGTATATTTAGTGATTTTTCTTTCGCAGATTTTGCAGGTTTCACGCAAAATAGACGAAATCAAGAACAATAAACAACAAAACGAAAAAAAAACAAAAAAAAAAACAAAAAAAAAACAGATAAAAGGCGAAGTGGGCTATGGGTCTCACATTACACACCAATTTAATCAATTTTTATATGGTAAAAATACCTTTCAACATTCATATTTATATCTAAAATTTAATTATTTATTCTTATATTGCAAATATATATTCACGAGCATATTATTTATAAGATCATTTTATTACACAGATTCATTTAAGCTAATGGCCTGGTCACACGGTCTTATATTTTCGTGTCAGATTGCTATGTTAGTCGCGCGACCTCGTGAGACAATGAAAAAATGTATCTCGTCAGCAGTGTCGCGCGACATTTTAAGGCTATAACCTTTAGTGGTCCAATCCGAGTTTATGTTGTAAAGGATCTACCAAAAAGGGATTTCCGAACTTTGACGGCACCTGGTGACTTTATTGGTTTATCCATTGGCGGATACAGAGGGAGGAAACTGAGAACGTTACCTCCTCCCCCCAACAGCGTTATTGTACCGTAGAAAAATATTTTTTATAACTTTCGCACATAGTGTGATATGGTACAGTTTGTCTGAAAGCTTGCAGCGTATTAAAGGAGGCGTCGTAGTTCCCATAACGTATATAAATTACGAATACCGTCTTTATTGAGTTTAAGAATGAAACAAAAGCTAACAGTAAGATATTATTAAAACGTAAGGTAGCCTTAACTCAAAGTTGCCTACTGGATTCAATCCCCAATTTTAGGCACATTGAGATCGCGTTCTATATACATGGTTCTCAGTGATCTTCCTCAGCGTTTTTGCCTGGAGAACTCGCAGTTTGTTCAAGTGCGTTTTGGCTGTAATACCATACACCTGGATGCCATAGAAGAGTCCAGGAGCTAATTCCACTTGAAAATTCTGACCATATTTTCAAGAGACAGCTTGTTTCCTGGTGCAATCAACCAAGACATTTTTGTAGCCTTAGTACTAAATGATTGTTGCAGCGACGTGACATGACATATCTGCAGAAGTTTAGTCTTCTGTCCAGGATTACACCAAGGTATTTGTATGCCGGCTTGTGATTTAGCACTGTTCCGTTAAGTGTTCCGTGTTCCAGGGCAGTCGCGTTTCCGATTTGTGAATGTCACGTTTGCACATTTGTTGGCGTTGATGCACACGTTCGACTTCTCAGTCCATTCCTGGAATGCGTCCAAGTACTGCTGAAGTGCACTCGTGGCCTGGATAATGCAGCTGCTTTTTGTGAGTACCGCAGTGTCGTCGGCATATGTCGCGATTAGCACATCTCCGTCATCTACTCCAGTGATAGCTGTGTGGGTAGGCATATCCGCAGTTAAGATGGAGTATAAGGTGCGGCCTAAGACGCTGCCTTGGGGAACGCCAGCTTCAATTGTTTTGACGGAAGACTTGTATCCATCGGCCGTCACGCAGAAAGTGCGCCCTACCAGGAAACTCTTTACGACCTGGAACAGCTGTGGAGTTAGGAGGCTCTTGACTTTGTACAGAAGCCCCAGGTGCCACACCCTATCGAAGGCTTGCTGAATGTTCAGAAAAGCAGCGACGGTGTGCCATGCTGCGTCTGGAATCCAAATTGGAATTTTGGTATCGCCAAAGTAGCAGCCTCAACTTTGAACAGTCTTTTGAGGATCAAACTTTCCATCATTTTGCCCAGTGAAGGGAGATGGCTGATTGGTCTGTAGGAGTTCTGGTAGGATCCGTATGGTTCTGTTGTCGAGAAGGTCCTCACCCGGGGCTTTCTTGGGCTTCAACTCGAAGTTGAGCACTCTCGACTGCAGCATTCTTGCTTGTTTTTTTTTTTTATTGGATATAGTATATCAAGAAGTTAAACTTAAAAAGAAAATTAAAAGAAGTCGGAAGAAATGAATCAGAAATTTTCGGTAAAATTTCATTATTTTTTAGAGAATTTTCATGCAATAGGGAAAAACTTAATTTTCAATATTGCTTTTTTTTTTGTTTTTAATCGAAAGCGAATACAACAATAATATTAGCTTCAGGGTGAAAATTCGATTGCAATTAATTTATGAATTTCAATTTTATAATAGAGAAATATACGCGCGAAACTTAAAAGTTTAAATTGACGCAACGTGGCAAGGCATCAGTGTGGATTTTATTTGAAACTATGATGAATCCATTGTAAAGAAAACTGACCGGCATTGTTCTAATTGGCATTGTTTGTGATTTAAACCAACGGCGGCAACAAAAGCCATCATAAATCAGTCAGCAATTGAATTGCAATGAGCAAATGGTACAGCTGCGTTGCCTACGGAAACAAGTTCCTGATAATAGTAGTAGTATAACAACAAATCTCTATCTGACTGACTGACTGACTGATTGTACGCCATAGGTAACTAAGTGTTGAGTAAGTCAATTCCACTTCAACTTTGGCAGGCAGGCAGGCAGGCAGGCCTGCAGCAGGCAGGAGACAAAAGTCAGCGACGTGCCTTAACCACTAATAACAGCATTAAATGCAAACTTTTCAAGAATAAAAAAGGGTTGGACTAAAATAAAAGCTAAAAATGTGCGGAAACTTTTCGAATCCTTTTTCTATTTGCTTGGTTTAACATCAACTATTTTGCATGGTATGCGAAATGAATTTTGACCAACAGGTGGTGTCGGGCTATCTATTGAACAGTCAGACAGTCTGTCTGTTTGCAAAGTTTTATGTTTGAAATTTTGTCTTCTCCTTGAAAAAGTTTAAGCTTATTAAATAGCCACAAGCTGACTTGAAATTGTTCTATACTATTTTTTACATTGATTACTCTTTTGATGAACAAAAAGAAAATTACAATCACGCACATTTCAGTGCTTATAAGAAAAGAAGAAACTCTTCTATTGGAGCGAACGTTGCTTATATAAGTTTCCATAAAATACTCTACATAACTTCGGATTGGGACAATAGAACACACTGCCATCACACAAAAAAGTTTACAACATGGTTTGCATACAGTGACAATATAATCTTAGATCCTAGATTTGGATGGTACCAAATTTCAAATGCTGAAATTTATTTCAGTTTTAAAATATCATAAATGTTTAGCATTCGATATATAAAATTGAAGCTTTGGTATCATTCAAAGTTAGACATTTTTCTAGTTTTGTTGTTTACTTCGCTTCTGAGCCTAGGAATTTTTCGAGAATATTCCATCGGAATCTATTTGGTGCAACTACTTATGCTTATTTCTAAGAGCTGTGCATTCTGGATCTTTTGTAGTATGGAACCAAGTTAGGTGGTTTCTTATATTGCAGGTCACGAATTACACCTTATTGGATGTGTTGGCCAGGATAGAGTATTGGGAATACTTTTGTTAAAAAAAAGTAAAATTAAAAAAAGAAAAAACGTTAATACCATTCATACGAAACTTAAACAGTATTGTAATACATAAAAGAGCGGGTCTAAATGGGGGCTACCACAAAAAGTGGGTGGTACACGCTCACTGGTAGATGTGTATGAAGCGATGTAGTAGATGTGTAAGATGCCGCCATATCGAATTTCAAGTTGATATTGAGGTTTTCCATACAAATGCATAAAAGTAAACTGTGGATTTGTATGGGGGCTACCTCAAAAAGTGGGCGTGCCAATTGTCTATGTATATTTAGCGGATGTCTCTTAAAAGGCACCATATCGAATTTCAACCTAATATTGAAGTTTTTCTTACAAAAAGCCAAAAGTGGACCATAGGTTTGTATGAGAGCTACCCCAAATAGTGGGCGGGTCATTAATGTTTATTTCAAGCATCCGTCTACTTTAAGTTACTATATCAATTATCAAGTTGATATTGACTACAATAAAAATGTTTTTCATACAAAAAGTCAAAAGTGGGCGGTGAGTTTGTATGGGGGCTACCCCAAAAAGTGAGCGTGGCGGGTCAGACGGACATGGCTAGATCGATTCGTCTTGTCTAGCTGATCAAGAATATATATAGTTTATGGGGTCTACGTTGGCTTTAATTTGATTCGTTCTAAATTTTTCTGAAACAAATGCAAAACGGGATAAATTTATAAAACAGGTGCGGAAATACTTAGCATAAGTATAAAATTCTTGATTAAGTATAAAAATCAAATTCTAAGAACAATTTTGTACTCAAGTCAAGTACAAAAGTCTCACAATATCAAAAAGTGACTTCAAGTAAGTTAAAATTACTTAAATCAATCTCTGAGTGTAGAAAAAATATCTGAGAGGAAAATACCATTTGCTCTATAACCTATTCCAATTTTTTGTATAGACAGTAAATACAAAAAACAACGTTAGCCGAGGTAGTTAAGACGATGGCACTTCCCAGCGCCGTTCGCATGTATCCATGGTTTTCGATGCCAGGTTCGTCAACCAAAGAACATTTTTATAAACTGGTGTAAGTACAACAAAATAAAATTATAATTTACTAAAAATAGAAAAAAAAAAGCAACAAAACAAAAAAACAACTAAAACAAATTGGTTTATACTTTTTTTAGCCTTGTTGTACTCAAATCAATCCACTTTTCTCTCACTTTGTGTTGGTACACTCGTTTCGAACATATGTTTACAGTTTTAGCTATGTAGCATGTTTAGTTTGTTTGTGAGAGGCAAAACGGTTAGTAGTGTTTTGCGTGCTCGGCGATTTTATGCTATCGAGCTCAGGAGCTATTGAATGACGTCAACAACGATCCAGATTTGCTCAAAAGGCTGATAGTCGGTGACGAAACGTGTTTATATGGTTATGACGTCAGAACCAAAGCCCAATCATCCCAATGGAAAAGCCTAGGTGAGCCAAGACCGAAAAAGCACGCCAAGTTCGATCAAATGTCAAAGTTTTGCTCACTGTTTTCTTCGATTACTGTGGCGTAGTGCTTCGAGGATTGGAAAAAGCGTTGGCAGTTGAGTTGAGAGAGAGAGAGAGAGAGAGAGAGAGAGAGAGAGAGAGAGAGAGAGAGAGAGAGAGAGGGAGAGAGAGCTCAGGAATATGTGGTTAGCCCAGGGCAAAACCTGGTTTTTATCTACCTTAGACGAAATATTTATAAAAATTTTTCGTTCCTGCTCCTCTTCACAACATTTCGAAAAAAAAAATATGCGAATATGTTTTGTTTAAGCGGGTTAAATATGGTGTGAACGTTTTGCACTTGCCTATTTTCATTTATTGATGTTTAAATCAATATTGCACTGTAGAGGTATGAAATGTATTCGATATCTTCTTAATTGCATTTGAATTTTTTAAAGAAGTTCAAAATATTAATAATCCACAATAACACAAGAAGTGCATGTACGTGAATGTGTTGTCGATAGTCTTAAAAATTTACATTGCTTCACTCTCCATTCGTGCATGATAAATTAATTCACTATCGATTCCTCAACAACGTCAACAACTTTAACTTTAACCTTAAACGCAAACGTAAATATCTAAATAACTATATAGATAGATGCAGTATGAGGCAAAGTATTATGCACGGATCATTTACAGAGTCAACACAATTAAAATACACACCCAAAAAAAAAAAACAAAAAAAAACAGAAGAAGAGAAGAGAAATCCAAAATGTAAAAAGAAAGCCAATGTAAGTAGAAAGAGAGCTTGTAAATATATTATCAGCTAGTATTACGAAATGCATACAAACCCTTTTCAACGCAGGCTGACAGCGTTATAGGCATGCGAATGATGGAAAGAAAATTTGTGGAGCCAAGAGCCAAACTAAAGCTGTACTCAGAGAGACCGAACCCTCAGACTGATAGACAGACAGACAGACAGACAGACAGACAGACAGATAGATTGTCAGTCAGTAAGGGAGCTGGACAAATGTATAACCACAATAGCTAGCAGAAAGATGTATTTCATCAAGTAAAGGTGAAACAGTAGCAAACAAACAGACCAACCAACCAACCAACCAACCAAGAAACGTATAAATGACCCACAAACCAAACTTCCTTACTTGCTGCAAACAAACGAAAACCATCGATTGATGATGACGATGTCCTTGTGGTCATTACCATATTTTCACAAAAACACAACCGCAAGCTTTTATTTAATTTGACGCGCCAAAGTTCAAAGGTGAAATTTTAGGTTGCCATCTATAGAACAGCAACAAAAATGTTGTAGTGCGGTACTGGAAAATGGATATTTGCGTTTTACTGTGGCATTGGCTATGTCCTGACAAAACACACAGACGGACAAATCGTGTACTAGAAGTACCCATCACTGAGACGTTTGCTACTACAACCATTATGAATATATTAAGCTTACCGAAAGGGTCTTTATCGTTACAGGCGATTTAGCGATTTTTGTTATGATTTGAATGAATCTTGCGAATTAGATGCAGATGCACGCTACAAACCGTGTTTGCTTCAATTAAGTTGAAGTGGGTTGGTTCAATTCCGTTGAAATCCTGCCAAATAGGGGAGTTTACATACACTTGCAGCAAAGGAGCATAGGTGAGACGAGTTCTGATCACGATTTCTGAAAGTGCAGTACTGAAATCTGTATTTTCTATATCTATACTATCTCTATAAGTTAAGAAATTTTAAGTGTATGTCTGTGGGTTCAAAATAAACGATTTTCTTAATACGAAATCCAAACATGCTCTGTGTGAATGGTATAAAATACCATTTTTTTATCAGTTTGTCTGAAAGTTTGTAACGCATTAAAGGAGTCATCGTAGATCCCATAAAGTCCATGTATATATTCTTGATCAGCTCGACGAGACGAGTCGAGTCAATCTAACGATGTCCGTCTGTCTGTCTTTGGGGACAGATTTTTATGCTATCCAGCTGAAATTTTGCACATACACTTCTTTGTATAGTAGTTTAATAGAGTATCAAGATTGACCCGCCACGTCCAGTTTTTGGGGTAGCCCCCATACAAACCAACCACCCACTTTTGACTTTTTGTATGAAAAACTTTTTTATTGTAGTCAATATCAACTTAAGAATTGATATGGTAACTTTTAGTGGACGGGTGCATGGCATATAGATTAATGGGTGGGTGGGACTATGAAAACTTCTTTATTAAAGTCAATATTAGGTTGAAATGCAATATGTTCGCCGTTTTAAGAAAGCCGCTTAACATACATAGATTAACGGGCGTGCCCGCCCACTTTTTGGGGTAGTCCCATATAAAGCCACAGCTCCCTTTTATGGATTTGTATGGAAAACGTCAATATCTACTTGAAATTCAATGTGGCCGCATCTTATACATCTACTACATCGCTTCATACACATCTACAGCCCACTTTTTGGGGTAGCCCCTATTTAAACCCCCACTTTTACGTTTTACAATGGTATTAGAGCTTCGGTTCAACCAAAGTTAACGATTTTTCTTGTTAAATTTAGGTTTGTCTGTTTGTTAGTCCGGGCTAATCTCCGAAACAGCTGAACCAATTTTGACGAGACTTTTATTGGCCGGTAGAGAACTTTTCAAATAGCAATTTCGTTATTTCTAAATCTGGAAAACTGGGCAGAGCAGCGCACACCGGGTACCCTAGATATAGACCTTTTGTCTATTCGTCATTTTGTGAGAGTGAGCGCGTTATATATTAGGTTCACAGACTGAAACGTTTTTCGTCAAATATTTATTAATATATTGGCCCTTTTATATAATACACGAACATAGAATTGAAAGAAGATTTGAAAAGTGACACCAAACTCGGGATCCAGCTGATAAAATATATAGGTACAGATGCCAATGACCAATGTAAATCATTGTGACTATGGACTAGCCAACCAATAAATCATATTTCACCACTTAGAAGATTTGAAGGAGAATGGATTAAAAGCTATTCTGAGAGGGCATATTTATTTTCTCATCTTTAGATCATTCTATTGGCGAAGATATTGCAAACTAAACTAATGCCTATATTGATAAAATTACTAGATTTATATTGAGATATTCTCCTCTATTCTGTAATTTGTCACCGGTGTCAAATTTTTGGTTCGGATCAACAGTGCTCTCCAGCCAAAAGTGGTACAGCGGTGTCAAGTTGGTGATTTCCTGACTAGATTTTGTAGTTGCCACCGATTTACGATTTGATAAGGTCCGTGTAGAGATCCATCGGTCGTAACTTTGTTCGGTCCAATGGCCTTGAACATAGCATTTACCAATGAAAGTAGAACAGTATGCTGGTTTGGCAGAGGGGTATTAAATAAGTCTCATTTCTTGCATGTACTTTAAGAGGGTGATTAGTTTAGGAATGTACAACCGTGAGTGCCACCAGGTAGTTTTTCATAGCAATGTTTCCTGGAAGAACATACATATATAGCCGCAAACGTTCAGTGCCAAAGAGAACTGAATACTTTCATGGCAGCAATCAGGACCCAAGGAAGTATAACTGGCGCCATTTCGGCAAAACATAATTTTGATTTATTCAGAATAGCAACACCTCCTTGAGCTCTGCCAATCGATTGGTTGGAATTAAATAGCTCATGCTCCTCGATTTTGTGAATTGTGGTTTTTGACAGGATTTAAAGTCGGTTTATCATGTTCGGACTCGGATTCACCTATCCCAAATGGTGCACTTAGGGTATCATAGACTGGTTATACAGTATATATACCTTTTTATTGCCTATAATCATAAGGTATATATATAATAGCTATAAGGAGATGTTGCAGACCCTATAAAGTATATCATATATATATTTTTTGATAGGCATCTAAAGTTGAGTCGATATAGACATGTCCGTCCATCCAATCACCTAAACTTCTGTATGAACGCTGATTGCATATTTAGGCTCTCCGATTCCCTCTTCTGATAGGCGTATAAAATTAATGTACTAACCTCACTATAAAGTGTTCATGACCTTTGAATGACAAATTTTTTTTGTTTTTGTCAAAAAAGCTGGAAATACTAAATTTAGTAAGTCTTTTGTCTAAATCAGACCACGGTAGAATATTAATCTTATACAAATCTATGGTTCAAATAGAACAAAAAATCATTAAGCCTTTTTTGTAAAAATTTTGGGATCTACAAATTCAATAAAACACAATATGTTGGTTCTTTTGGTTAACTTATTTTAAAATAATATTTATTCGTATTAAGTGTATCTAGTAGAGTCAAGCGATATTTAACTTCCTGTGATTCAATCACGGCGACTGAAAAATCACTGATATCAGTTGCTACTCGATATTGTAAATATCAGTGATTGAGTATGATTTTTTTCTTACTAGTGCCACTGTGATTCATGGCGTATGAGTAATATATCAAACATGTAGTCTTTGCAGCACAAAAAGTATCAGCGTATCAAGTTGATGCATGATCCGCTGATACTTGAATTACAATAATGATATCAGTGATTTTTCAGTCGCCGTGATTGAATCACAGGCAGTTGATTATCGCTCAACTGATACTCGTATGTTGTATCATACACGTAGTGTTCATGGGCGAGTACTCCATATTTAATAAAGCTATTTAAGCACTTGTTTTGAATTCAATCTTTATGCTTCGTTGGTTTTCATCTCTGCTAGCATCTGGTTTGTTTCACTGAAGTGGAGATTTAAATGTTTTTTTCTGATATTTTCTTGCGATTTTTATATCCAATCCTCTCTAGAAAATGACGTCGAAACATAACTCTTTCAGCATACCATTTCGGTTTCAAGTAGTATTGTCTTAGTCCTTACAAGTTGTAGTGAATATATGGCACTTCATCAATCCTGGGAAGAACTATGTGAAAAATAGCTGATCCAGCCAATTTTTGGAATCGGAAATTAAATCAGCAATAGTGGACACTAAAACAAACCCAAGACCGATGACTTCCTGAATTACCATCTTCCCTCCTCAACTCCAAATGTTTTGATGAGGAATACTTCTTTTGTTACGGGAGCCCAATGATTGAGACTATATCCAACTCTCTCCTCTTGTTTTTTATGCCATTTTAAGCCAACCCTCTCCAGAAAATGGGATCAAAAAGAAAATATTCCAGAAACTGATGGCGGTTTTCTGTAGAATGGAATATGTCCCACAGAATTGTAGTGAAGGTATGCCACTTGGCCAATCCTGGGAAGGATAATGTGGCATATAGAAGTTCCAATGGTTTTTTTTTCGAATGGTCGCTGCAATCAACAATAGTTGGCACTAGAAAATATAGATATCAGATGACTACCTAATTTTCACAACACCGTGTGCATTTTTTTTTTATGTTTTTTTTTGTATCCGAACGTTCTGCTTTTTATTTCAACAGTAATCGTTGAAAATCCACAGTTGAAAATCACGGTGATTTCAAAGTAGCAATAACGCTAATCACTGCTACTCAAAAATCACTGACTAGCTCATCCCTAGCATCTACATATTTCATTTGTTCCAATTATATCTTCCATTATTCAGTCAATTTTTCAAATCTTTCATACTACAACCTGTGAATGAAAATTGATGAACCATCTACTGGCTTTTGTAAAATTACTTGCAATGCCTTCGATTGTATAACAATAAGCTTCGAATATGTACAAAATACAATATTTTTACAAAACTTTAACAATCTAAGTATAATTTAAAGCTGATGGAAAATTAACAAATGTTTTTTGATTATTTTACGAAATTCTATTTATTGTCCGTCGTTTTGGTATTTTATATTTAAAACTTCCGAAATCGAATAAGTTAACCTTTTTATACATTTACAAACATATATTAGGTATGGCCAGGCATTTTGGGTATTCTTTGATTGACATCAGGCGCGACCATACCAAAATTGTTGGCAAAGCGGTCGCTTAGTCAGTAGTGGGTTGCTTCATATGCCTGTCCAGCAGTAGGTGTCTCTACCAGAGAGTGAGAGAGAGAGAGAGAGTGAGAGAGATTCTTATGGCGAATGATGCGGTAAGGTTGATTGCATATTTGGTGTTCTCGACAATCCGTTCAGGTTGTCGTTGCTTGACAGGTTTCAATGTGCACAACATTTATTCTTACCATACGCAAATTTATGTTCCGCAGAGCTTAGCCCTTTTCCTTAACCTTTGATCGAACAATATAAAGTGTTCGAATATTTTACATAGTTCCATGAAAGGCATTTCGGTAGCAGACTCCTATGTGTGAGTTTACGTTTTATGAACTCAACTCGTTGCTATTCAACTGGTTATTTCAGCTTAGCATTTCACCAGTATGTAGTAAAAATGCAGCAATAAGCTTCAAGGTTAATTTCATATATTGTTTTGCGGGTTTCGTATTACGATTTTCTTGCTTACATCTGTCCGTCCATCCGTCCGTTCTTGCTGCTGACAATATTCACATTTTTATACTCTACACACATAGTATATAAATATATTCACAAAGTAACAATTATAATGAGTGTTCGAAGACCCCATGAAATGTTTATATTATAGATCAATTCAACGAGACAAGTGGTTTTAGCTATATCTGTCTATCTGTCTGCGTGTATTAACTCCTCTACTCCTGTAGGTATAACTACAAGCAGATATATCTTTCTAAAAATCTATATGTAGAATTTTTGGAACTCTTGGGAAAAATTTAAAGTCTACACATTGATATGCCATGCACATATTGAGAGGTACTTCCCCTACAAATCCACATTCCAATTAATAATTTTTTTTAATTCCGGCCACTTTAAGATTTTCATATGAAAAACTATTTTATATCAATCAATGGCAGAAAATGGAAAAGACTTTTTTAAAAACTCTACTTTTATTCTAATGGGTCAACCACGCATTCCGAAGAGCAGAATCCCTTACCATCCAAACTTTCCTTTCTATGATACGTACAATACCATTTTGTAAACCGGTTTGGGATCTTTGTATGAGTGTGTATATTCAATATATTTGTGAGACGTTAGGATGTTCCATTTAGACGGATAATACGATTATTTATGTAAAATTATTTTCGGATATGTTCGGCGCAACTGTTTCGTATGAACTCAACTCTTTTGGCCATATTTACGTTGAAATTTTGGAGAATTGCAGCCGGAATGAGGCAAATAACCGATTTTCTGTTTCAAGATTCGATTTTGGAACATCCTCATATTCTTTATACTTAATGTAGCCCTAAAGTCACAGTAGACCCAGTTTCGTAATATTGTTTCATACATAGCGTACAATTGTCTCACTCCGAAAAAATGTTCGGCGATTTTAGCGTTTTTACCATCGAATTGGAAATTGAGTTCCAAAGTTTGATGATTTCGATGCATTGTGGTTTCTTGTAGCGTTCCAGAACTAAAAATCCTATAGAGTCCCGCTGACATTTATGTAACAGCTCAATTAAAAAAGTCTATAGCACAGTATTATACGTTTAAATGGAGCACTCTTTATAAGCACTGTGTGCGATTATTTCATCTTTCGTGTAAGGAGTATTGAAACTTCGTTTGGCCGAAATTAACTTTTACTCTTGTTCGTACTCACATTCCCAGAAAGTTTTACGGCAGGATTCGATACATCGTTCGGTCATAGCAGCGTCTTTTTATACCATTCACACATAGTGGGTAATGGTATTATCAGTTTGTCTGAAAGCTTGTAACGCATTAAAGGAGGCATCGTAGACCCCATAAAGTATATATATTCTTGATCAGCTCGACGAAACGAGTCGATCTAGCCATGTCCGTCTGTCTGCCCGTCTGTCTGCCCGTCTGTATGTTGTTGCCCACTTTTTGGGGTAGCCCCCAAACAAACCCAGCGCCCAATTTTGACTTTTTGTATGAACAACTTTTTTATTGCAGTCAATATCAACATAATAATTGATATTATATTTTTTGGTGGACGGATGCTTGGGAAAGCCCCCATACAAACCTACTACCCACTTCTATGTTTTTGTAAGAAAAACTTCTTTATTAAAGTCAATATTAGGTTGAAATGCGACATGGTGTGATTTTATAGACAACCGCTTAACATACATAGACTAATAGCCATGGTCCGCCCATTTCTTGGATTAGCCCCCATACAAACCCACCGTGCAATTTTGTGTTTTTTATTAAAAAATTCTTCATTTAAAATAAATATTAGCTTGAAATTTAATTTAGTGGATTTTAGTGGACAACCGCTTCATATACATATACAACTGGGCGTTTCCCGCCTACTTTTTGAGGTAGTCCCAGATAAACCCACAGCTAACTTTTTTGCATTTGTATGGAGAACGTCAATATCAACTTGAAATTCGATATGACGGCATCTTACACATCTACTACATCGCTTCATACACATCTACTAGTAGGCGTGCACTTTTTGGGGTAGCACCTCTGTAAACCCCCACTCTCATGTTCTACAAAACTATTTAAATTTTCGTGTGAATGGTATTAGAGCTTCGGTTCAGCCGAAGTTTACGTTTTTTTTTTCATGTTTTTTATTGTCATTTTATTTCATTCGTCGATTTCATTCGCCTCTGCACAAGCAAATTTCTTTTGCTTGATTATTTCTTTTGTAGCCGCATAAAATCCTCTTTTTTTGGAGAATTCGTTGATTTATTATACAAGTAGAATGTACAGTATATCGTGCAAACAATCGCGGTTTGCTTGCAATGGCGTCTGACAGGAGCAGCAGAGCAAGGAAGAAAACAGAATTCGTGTCTCATTTGTGACGCAGTGAATGAATAAATAACAGAATGGATTTTCATTGGTCTGAATTATATGCTGCAATATACATACATATGTAAAATCGAATGTTAATTAAGCTCCATTCAAATCGAAAATGCTAATATATTAATATGTGAGTTGTAGGTATATACATACATATGAGTGCAACCAAGAAGAACATGCTCTAACAAGTGTAAATAAGCAACTAAAATTCAATAGGTTTTTGTGCTCTTGCGCTCAATGAAATCGATTTCGGTACTGTCCTTGAGAATACTTCCGATGTTGCCGACGATTTCATGGCATGGCAGTTGTCTAACAATTGTTGTGCGATGCAAGTTTTTGCTGATGGTGAAAACTAAAATATCAATGGAGCACAAAGTTTCATGATAAACGTTAGAAAGCGGCTTTTTCAGTATATGTACAATGGGGGGCATCACCTACCTGATATGACTTGACATATTGAAACTACATTATAAAAAAAAAATATAAAACAAAGTCTGATTCCTGAAATGGGTTTTATTGTATTTAGATGTTTTAGACGGGATATGTAACCAGTTCGTTTCTATGGAGGCAGTCTCAAGTACAATTTACCCATTCTTTTGTTTTTATATATGCATTTTCTTATCGCACAGTTACTAACTATTCAAATTTTAAGCTTATTTTGAGCTAATTTGCTGAGTCTTTTAGAGCCTTCAGAGTCTATGAAGTCATTCTTTTTTGGCTCGCATCCACCGTCTACACATTACGTGGATTTTTCCAAAAAATATAACACTGCTTTTCAGATGAGTGGTACCAACGAAGTTAAAGAGTTAAAGTTAAAGGTTTATTGAAGATACAGCGCCATGTTTTATACAACCTCGGAACCCTTGCTTCCTGCTGTAGGCACCAATCCAACGTTTCTGTAACTTTATTTTGTTGTTGATGCTAAACAAGTTTCTGCACGACCTAACCTCAAATCAGAGCTACTCGAAGTGCTTCAAACCATTATACAATATGCGAAGTTGGATATCTAATAATGCCGTCTTGTATGTACTTATACATAATGACTCTGTGATTCATTTGGCAAATGTACCCAACATAAGTTATTTTCTAATACTTTTGATTTTACTTGTACGTATGTATATATATGGTGCGCCATCTAGACCTTCAGTATGTCAACATTGAATAACTCTGACATTTTTTGCCGATTTAAACAAATGAGCACAATTCTAAAACGTCATACAATACCATTTTATCTTGAGTCAATACACACCGAAAGAACGCGTTGAAATTTTTTGGCTTTAAGTGAAAATTGTGTGTGTTTATTATAAAAATATGGGAGCAATTCGGCATCTTCAGACAACACAATTCGTAGTTCTTTTGAAGAACTTCCGGTCTGTAGCAACTCGCCAGTGTTCAGTTCGACCGCGTCCGCGACGCTTCAATGAAGTTGTGGAAGCTGTAGGAGAAAGTGTTGCCGATTATCCAAATTTATCGCACAAGTTAAACACGAGTGGAACGACTCGAAGGAGGTTAATGAAGGAAGTTCTTCATCTCTTCCTATACAAAGTGTGTTCCCAGCCGGGTCGCTTGCAATATGGAAATACCGTGGCACGAATGATCGATGCCGAGCCTGATTTTTGAGACAATTGGCGGACGAAGCTCTTTCTACACTCTCTGGCGGAGTCAATAAACAAAACTATCGTATTTGGGGATTTCACGAAAACGCCGCTGCACGATTTGGGCCGGGTTGTGCTCAAAAACCATCATTGGACCATTTTTCTACAAAATCGACGGATGTTGGCGGACTTTGTGCCGCTACGTTGCATCTCATTCGGCGGATTTAATTCCACCAGACTTTTTCTGTGGGGTTGTTTAGAAAGTAAAGTTAATGTCAGCAAGCCAAAGACCATTGTCGAACTCAAAGCTAACATACGATTGTATTCAAAAACTGATTTGAAATGGCAAAAAATATCCTAAATAAATCTTGCTCATTGGTCGCAATCAGCTGAAAAATGTCAGTGTTACTCAATGCTGAAATATCGAAGGTCTAGATGGCGCACTCGTTACATATAAAACTCTTAGATTTTACATTGAAGTTTTCACAATCAGTTTAACAAGTGGGAATTTCTAACGTGAATAAAAAAGTATTCTTGTTTAAAAAAAAATGCATGCAGCTGTAGCGGGAGCGAACGAATTGATTTATGCAGCCGCCTCCATTCCGAAAAAAAAACGCATACGTGATCTGTACTCCTACTCCGCTGCTTCAAAATCCAGGATACATTATATTAAATCTTGCATCATCCTTGAATTAAACTTTACTCTAATTTCTCCAATATCTCCATTCTGAGAAATTTTATTCATTGTGATTAAAGCTTAGGCTAAATGTAACTTTAGATAATTGTGTATCTCCACAAGAATATACTCCATTTGCATATTGAAGATACTATAATATGTACATTCGTTCTGCTAGCAGTATTATGTTTGAAGCTGAAAACTGCAAATGTTGCTCACCAAACGAAACGATGCGTTATAGTAGTAGAAGTGAGAGTGGATCGTTGAGCGTAGCACAAAAATTTAAGCAATTTTCAAAATCCTCCAAGCGTTTATTTGACTTTTTTTGCATCCGCTGCACTCGGCTGTCTCGATGGCATTGGCAAAGTTTCCACATGCTACATTATGACTGCTTTAGATGCTACATCTGCGGCGAAAGTGTCACATTACTTGAATGTGAGAAGCGACGGCGTCGGTGACATTGGATCCATAAACTAACCAAACAGATGCAATGTTGACTGTAAAGGTGATGGTGACTGTGGCAACGGCGATGGCGATGGCGATGGCACTGAACCGAGCCATTCGTGTCGAGCTGAGCCAGCAGTTGATGTAAATGGTTTGTTGTAGTGGTACCGACGTGCATATTCCTATATAGAGCGAAACAGATACTCAGATACTTTCAGCTTTGCAGTGCGCTCCAATTATATTTCTTATAATGCGCGTTAAACCTTTGCGGTAAATACAAACACGATGACAATGTAGAGGATACAATTTACCAAAAAGCTTGAAATATAATCATTTTAAGACCACGTCTACGTAGTACGCTCGAAAAATGCCACCAAAAACAGGAGAAAAAGTTAATTTCGATGAAACCAAAGCCGCAATTCTCTTCATATTTATTGTAAGTTAAAAAGTCTATTTCAATTGTATAAGCGTTTAGTGATATAATATGGATAAGTCGGATGTTTGGTGAAGTCGGTTAATATGATTTTAACTTTATAGTGCTAAGTGATGCTTACTAGTAAGTAGTAAGTTTGTTATAGGACATCGAACTAAACTTTGTGAAGTATACCAAAATAAATGACAACTAGTCGAAGTACTGTAGTTTCACTATTTTATTTTATTGTAGTACGAGTATTGAAAATGTTTTAATTTAAGTCATTATTTTTAAAATAATAATGGTCTTAGAATTGATCCATTACGTAAATAGAGAAGGTAAAGTCAATTAAGATTGGCGATGAGTGTCATTAACCACAGCTCAGATATTATAAATACATTGGCCCCGCACAAAAAACCGAAATCGAAATTTTACAATTTGAATCATCTCATAGATAAATTGGCTTTTTGAATCCAACGTTTTTTCTCAGTGTGACCATTCGCTCTTTGCAAAAAAAGCAATTTAAATTTAAGCCACGTGCTTGGCAATTCAGTGCGCTGTGATTTTGCAGATAGTAAACTCAAACTTTCAACATAAACAACGTATTTAAAATAAACGCCAATAACTTTGAAGTAATATGGAGATCGTTCGTACCAGTATAAAGCTTAATTTAAACCAAGCAACTAATTGTACATTGTTGTGTGTCATCCAAAAATCTAAAATAACCAAATGGTCTTTTGTGAGTGTTTTCCGTTTTCCGTTTCCCATTTCTAACTTCTCTTAAGCTTTTAGTTGTGTTCCGCACCGAATCCCAGGTTCATATTTGTTTTGATCATAGATGCATATCTTAAGACTAAAATAAAACCAGAATTATCTGCCCTCAGTCGCCCTTTCGTAACAATATGTTGATCGGAGTGCAAAAGGTATTTGTGTTTGTTTTTTGTGTTTTGTGTTTTTCGTGGTAAGTGCTCTTTTATGTGTTTGTTATTGTTTATATGTGTTTTAAATGTCAAATTTGTATTTTTTCTTTATAATTAACGTTAGTTTTGGTTCATTTAAATTTGTATAGGCTTTTTTTTTCAATGTAGCATCCCGCACACGTTTTTTTTTCTTGTTCAAGCGTGGTGCTCTCAAAAGGGCACTAATGCTGAAAAAGCTTGATTTGTTGTTCAGTCGATACAGCTGGAGTTGGAAACCAAAGGATATGTTCCAGACCAGGAAAATTTATTAGCTTGTGCCGATGCTGTTTGCAAAAAAATATGCAAACTGTTGCAAAACTACAACCGTACGAAGAAGTCTGTTCTGCAGAGGCATTCGGATTGGCTTGAGACAGTGGAGAGCTTCAACGTATTGGAAAAACCTGAAAGTGGCTAATCAAACTATGGAAACACGGCACGTCGATAGTTTAACAACTCTAGCTTAGCTGCAAGTATTACAATAAACTTATCGACAGATGCACCACCATTTTGCAGGCTTTAAATTCTGGCTATAAAATTAATTTAGATAAATTTCGAAATTATGCGCTAGAGACAGCAAGAGGTCTAGTGGAAACAGAGAGCAGAGAGATAGCTTGATAGACTGCATATTTGTCCAGCTCTCTTCCAGAAAATTAGCGGTGTCTCGCACATCATCTAATTCAGCTAGATCGAAAGGTGTAAAGCGTCCTTCGACTTCAGCGGCAAATGCCTCAGCTTTCTCTTTATCCGTGCGGCACCACGAAGCATGTCATCAAAGAATTCACTGCGTACTATATACAGCAACTTTTTCAACTCGGCAGCAGCTCTTTTCCATGCCAAACGATCACGCTCATTACGGCTTCGCATAAAACGACGACGAAGTCTGCGCTTAAGCTTAACCAAGTCCATGATCTCAGCATTTAAAGGAGGCCTATTTAAATCTGGAAGACTCAATAATGATTGATTTTGAGTTGCAAATTCAGCCGCTTCAAAGATATGTCGAGTGAACAAATCAGCAGCATCATCCACGTCCTCAGCAGAGCAAAGTTTCATGTTGATGTTGAGAATCTGGTCAAGACGCTGTTGGAAAATCGGCAACTTGGCTTGTCTTGGTAACAGCATCGGCTTAGGGGCGTAGATGCACGCAGAAAAACTGGCATCTCCAATAAGTGGTAAATGATAAGATGATAAGTCGGCTTGATGGTATGCCAGTATATACTGCAAAATCCAGAGCATCTGGATGACGAGTGCTATCATAAGGGTAGTAAGTCGGCCCTCCAGTTGCAAGCACTTCGAAATTTGAGTTGAAAATACAGTTAAACAGCGTGCGACCTTTCGGCGTTGAAAGTCTGGATCCCCAGAGGCAATACTTAGCGTTCCAGCAAACCAGCGGCCAGGAATTTGGGACCAAGCATATAAAAAATGTCTTTAAACTGCATCTCAGATGAAATATACCGAGGAGGGCAGTAAACGGCAGCAAAGATAAAGTCTCCATGATCACTAGACACTTTCACAGTAGCGGCTTGCATAGCAGCAGTGCGCACAGAGCCCAAAGGATGATGATTAAGCGACGAACGCATACGGTTCTCATCAGGGTGGTTAGCTAAATGTAGATCATATCCCAATAGATTATAATAGGATCCACTGTAGAGATGCGTCTCACTCAGCAGCATAATATCAATATGATGTTGGCGTATGAATTTATTTACTGTGCACTGTGTGTCTATAAATAAAAGTACCATACCAAAATTCCAATTGGTGGATCAAGGATTAAACAAGTTTAGCGTTCAATATTTATCATTCAATAATATGATAAGGTACGAATAGTGAACAAATCGTGTAGTATTCGGATGCAGAATTATTTGTAATTGTTTGAATGGTTGGGATAGTGTGCGATGATAAAAGTAAGTCTTTGGTTTCTGGAAATAAAAATGTTACCATTTTTTGTATATACCAATTTATTAAAATATTTGGAACAACGAGCTAAAATGGTTTAGTTTTTGTTAGAAAGAACACTTACTGTTTAGAATATGTTCATCGAAATTTGTTCCTAATTAAAATTTTTCGTGAGTTTTACGAACCCTAGCTCTGAGAGTAAATTTTCGTGAAACAATTTCCCAGGAAATGCAGGAATACAGGGCTAGAAGTTGATAGTTATGTAATAGGCAGAAGCTTTAATAATAAAATATTTGTAAAATCTAACAACGGCCAGACAGACGTCTGTGTGAATTGTATAATGATGTACTGAAAGGGAAACCATAATATTATCATTTTTATACTCTTCACAGATAGTGTAAGTAGTTCTATAATTCAGTCACATCGCCTCCGTTCTTTTTTTTCAATATGGACCTAACACTTTCTTAGCTCATCTATTACCCTCATAGTTTTACATATATTCGTCCCTAGTTTTCACTGGTTTTTGATTCTAAATGTCCCAGATAGCCAAACGATTCAGTGTCAAAAAGCGGACTGGCTGCGCCCTTTGTTCGCGTCCGCAGGTAACAAAAGTCCTGATATATTCGCAGGACCGAGTAACCAGTACAATGTATCTTCAATGCTTCGTTTAATGCAATACAAACTTTCAGACAAACTAATAATACAAATTTCACACTATATGTGTGGAGTATAACAAAAAAGCAAACTAACAAGCGTACAACTTTTTAATAACTAGAAAGCGCTACATTGCCATAGGCGAGAGTGAGAGTGAGAGGAGACTCGGAAGTTAGTTGGGCGATCCGTATGCACACAGCTAAACAAGGTAGACAGAGTTAGCCATGTGCCGGTCATAAGCCTTAGGCGCTATATAAACCGAAAACAGATTTCGCAACCAGTTTGAATTGTTGTGTTGGGTTTGTTGTGCACACCGAACGGCATTGCAGCGCGTTTCTGATGTGGTTGCGCAAAATTTCCTGTCGCTCTTTTGGTAATGCTGTCCGGTTATTTTGTTTTTCGCAACGCAAACGAATTGGCTCAAAGTGTAAAAAATAAAATGGAGATTTTAAACGGGTGGTACTGTTTTTGGTATAAGTTGCAAACGCCGTAAATAGCAAAGCAGCTGGCAACGCTGCCACTGGCTAGCCCTGGGCTTAGTTCAAATGTTCGCAAGCGAAAATTATGAGCTTGTTTTAACGTCGAGCGTATCTGGAACGTCTCGTTTGCCATTGTTACAGGTGATGGAAACTACATTCCAGCGTCAGATACTCAGCATATGGCACACCGATGAAGTACAAGTTATACTTGCACAGATAAAATTACTTGTTTGTGAGTGAGTCAGTGAGTCAGTGAGCGAATATGCTACTCGGCTAACCAACTATTTACTTTCAGTCACTGTACGCTCGTATATATTCTCATGTTCTACATGATATATTTTATAGATTGTCATAATATACGAGCTCAATAAGCGCTGCATTTGAAATCCAATGCAAGCTGTCAACTCTGAAATGAATTTAAGCACTAATAGACCACTCTGTTGCTCCATTCACTTGTCACTGTACTCTTGGTTATCGGTTTCTACATCTGATGTGGTTTGTGGAATTTAAATTTGTTGATTTTGACAGATGCATTTGCTTTAGTGTTGATACATCGTACATAAACCTATGCATATAAATAGGCACGGATATTATCAAATGCCTTGTATATCATCAAATATTAGTGTAGTGAAAGTCTTTAATGCGAATTAAAATTAGTGCAATTTCATGTTTCATATTCTGATTTTACAGAGTTTCCACACTATTAACTATATTTTCTATCCAAGTTATAATGTTTGATTTTGTGACATAGTATTATGTGGTTGGCATAGTGCAGCGCCTAAAATTCCAGCGGCTGCATTGGACTGGTCATTTTATCTGGATGAATCCTTAGACTCCAGCACTGAAGGTTTACGGGGGGCACCTAAACTTAATATGTGGACAACATCAGAGAGGTCGACGGAGCTTACGTTGGAATGATCTTGTCTAGGATGAACTCAGCAAACTTCAAATTGGCAACGATTGGTGCCAGCGTGCATAAAACTTTAGCGGCTTTTGCTCCTTCCTACGCCATGACCTTCCGGTCATTACCGATAAACGGGCGTAGCGCCACAAAAGTAATTAATGGCCGTATGACACTCAAATACTATGAGCATATTGTTTCCCCTTCATTGTTGTTAGAGCAGATCAGAAAATAGACGAAGCAAAAATTCTACAGTTGCGAGAGGTTGAAATATAGTTTCATCAAAAAATGAAACGAAAAGCAAGAGGACAATAATGATGAAAAATACCATATATATATGAGCATCTTTGCGAAAGATGAGACAACTATGGACTCGAAAATGACAAAGTACCAAATCTTCGGCAAAAATAGTGTATTTATCTTTTTTTTATGGTGTTTTAAATTATTTATTCATTCGGTCACTCTTTACACAAAAAGTGTATTAGTGCACAATAAAACTAGAAATAAAGAACAATAATGAATGATGAAGACAATTGCCTTGGCATGTAATGCGCAAATGGTGAATATACTCAATTTTAAAATATTTTACTCTATTTATTCTGTATATTTTAATAGAAACTTAAAGAAAAATCAAGTGTGACCGATACGACTAGATGTGAAAAATATTGCTGAATGTATATAAAGCTATACCTTTCGCAAACTATCTGTCGTTTTTAAAATACCAAAACAAGGAAGGCGAAGCAATATGCTCATAGTGTTCGTGTGTCATACGGCCATAAGTAAGTTTGTTGACTAATTTATTTGACTTCTTCTCGAATAAGATTATAAAAAACTAAACTATATATATAATAAAACTATATAAACTAAACTATATCCACTGCTATTTTCAAGTAGTGATATATATAGCCAGCTGAATCCCATCACTCAGACTTAATTTTGTTGCAATCAAGTAGGGTATCCTTATTGACATGCCATGTCCACTTTTTAGGTAGCCCCCATACAAACCATCCGCCCACTTTTGACTTTTTGTATGAAAAACTTTTTTATTGCAGTCAATATCAACTTAAAAATGCATATGGTGGCTCCTTGTGGATGGTTGCTTCGCAATGTGTGTGATTCCCTCGACTTTTGAGGTAGCCTCTATACAAACCACCTTCCCATTGTTTACTTTTTGTATGAAAACTTATTTATTTATGTCAGTATTGGCTTGTAAATTGAGATGGTTGCTTCTTATGTGTAGTCGCTTAACATAAATATGCTAATATGCGTGTCTCGCCCAATTTTAAAGTAGCCCCGATGCAAATCCACCGCACACTTTTGTTCTTTTGTATGCAAAACTTCTTTATTTAAGTCAATATCAGCTTCAAAACGCTCTTCGTGGAGTGGTAGCTTGAGTCGTGGTAGCAGAAAAAATTTACACAAGAACATGTCAAATAGTCACGTAAAAGATTATATCTGCAAAAAGTTAAGCAATCTCGAGCGAGGTTTAAATTCGCATCATGCCCAAAATATCTGCATCGGTCCAAACGAGACCCCAAGGTGAGCCGCTATCTCCCTGACGATTTTCAAGCATATTTTGTTTCTATTTTTGGACGTTTTGTTCAGTTGAAGAGAGGTATAGAAGACCACGTCTATACATACCACGTCTATACATGATATTGTCGCCTCCATGTAGGCTTTCTTCAATTTTTTTTTAAGCTTCAGCATATGCAATTAACTTGGCAACACACAATTTTCAATAAACTTTGCAGAAAAATACTCCAAAGTTCGTAAAATTCGCAAAACGCACCAAAAACTAACTTCTTCACCAAGTTATTTCACACAAACCATGACAGAATGTCTGGCAGTTGTACCAATATTTACACAAGCCAGTTTTCTAAGAAAAGAATCATTTGAAAATATCTCAAGCGAGGTTTGTTTAAATGAAAAATTCTGGGTATTTTTTGATCAGAAGGTATGTTCCATATAAAGTACGAAATAAAATTTGTGCAACATTTCTTTTTCAGATTAAATGTGTTATTTTTGATAAAACACACATATGGGAAAATGGGTAAAGAGGCTAAACAAGCGCAGCCACAATCAATAGTCGAAACATAGGAGTATAAATTAAAACACCCTTTAAAATAATGTGTTAAAATAATGGTGACATTTCAAATGTCACATTCTAATTTCGATTTCTTTTTTATGGTGGTATGCATGTTACCAACATATGTTCGTTTTAAAGTTAGACATGTGTTGGTGCTATCGAAAAAAATGGGACAAAGTATCTGTATTAAATTTTGTTTAAAAAAATAAAAAGAAGCGCTCCAACGCGCTTAAAATGTTGACTGTAGCAAAAGGTGAGTCCACTTAAAAAAAAGAAACAAGAAAAACGTTAACTTCGCTTGAACCAAAGCTCTAATATCATTCACACGAAATTTGAAATAGTATTGTAAATCATAAAAGTGGGGGTTTAAATTGGGGCTACCCCAAAAAGTGGGCGGTACACGCCCACTAGTAGATGCGTATGAAGCAATGTAGTAGATGTGTAGGATGCCGCCATATCGAATTTCAAGTTGATATTGATATGCATAAAAGTGAACTGTTGGTTTATATGGGATTACCTCAAAAAGTGTGCGGGATTCGCCCATTTGTATATGTATATGAAGCGGTTGTTCACTAAAATGCACCAAATTAAATTTCAAGCTTATATTGATTTGAATGAAGAATTTTTTCATAAAAAAACACAAAATTGCACGGTGGGTTTGTATGTGGGCTTCCCTAAAAAGTGGGCGGGCCACGCCTATTAGGCTATGTATGTAAAGCGGCTGACCATAAAAAGGCACCATATTGCATTTCAACATAATATTGACTTTAATAGAGAAGTTTTCATACAAAAATCAAAATTGGGCGCTGGGTTTGTATGGGGGCTACCCCAAAAAGTGGGCGTGGCGGGTCAATCTTGAAAATCTATTAAACTGTAATAAAAATAACTTTATGTGCAAAACTTCAACTGGATTGCATGGAAATTGGTCCCCAAAAAAATGAGCAACAACATACAGACGCACAGATGGACAGACCGATAGATAGACAGACAGACGGACATGGCTAGATCGATAATATATTATATGAGGTCTACGATGCCTCCTTTAATGCGCTACAAACTTTCAGACAAACTGATAATACCATTTCACACTATGTGTGAATGGTATAAAAATGTCGATAACTGGTACAAGCTGTTCACGAAAGGGCGAGACGATGCCCCCTGAACGGACTAGCATGTTGAAACAGTGAAGAAAAGTGTTATGGATAATCATCGTAACACTATAAGAGAAGTTGCTGAGGATATCAGTTGTTTCATGCCATGCAGATGTTTTGGGTGTGAAACATGTGTTTGATCTCGATAGTTTGTGATATTTTAGCCAAAAACAACACCGTAATCATGTCTCGGCCACCGTATTCACCGGATGGTCGCCTGATACTTTTTCCTGTTCCCAAAACTGAAAAGAACCATGAAAGGAAGGCGTTTTGCCGCGACTCCTCAGTCGATAAAAACCGCATCGCAGGTAAAGCGCAAGACCATATCAAGAAGCACATATCGGAAGTGCTTTGAGGATTGGAAAAGGCACTAGTACAAGTATCTTATATCCGCGGGAGATTACTTTGAAGGGGACAAAATAGTTATTGATGAGCAAATAAATATTTTTTGAGAAAAGTAAAAAGTCACCTTTCTTTTATATAGCCCCTCGTATATAACCGTCAATATTTTTCGCAGGCTCAAAATCCAGTAATTTAAATGTTTTCACCATTTTTGGAATCGGCAGCAAGCACTGGATCACATTTTGAACACTTAAATATTGGTACATATAGTAATCACACTAAAGATGAGAGTCGATATATATTGGTGAAAATAGTTTTAATAGTGTTTACTACTGTACCTTGAGCCTACGAAAAATATGGACGGATAATATTAAAAAAGGTCGCTAGAAACTACAACGAATTCATTTAGTATGTATTTTAAAAATAGTGTCTGGGGAAAATAATTCAAAATTAATTAATTTTGGTTTCGGTTTCCTACTTTATTAAAATTTAGTCTAAAGTTTAATAAAAAAAAAAAAATTATAATACCAAAAAAGAGAATTTAAATCTTTCTATACTGACTTTTTTGGTAGATATTGCTTAACTTTAATATATACTAGAAGCCGATTAATGGTTTCAGAAATTTACTTAAATATGTTCGAGAACAGTTGACAAAAAATGCGACTTTGATACCGAAAACTTTTTCGAGAACCCAGCCGGCTTATCGCTGCATTATATCACAAAGGCTCTAAGTTCAAATCCCGGTTATTGTATGTTAGTTGAACTTTTATTTGTAGGAGTGTTTAGTGAAAGGTCGACCGCAAAGCCGGTAAAATATCCATTGCCTTGAGTGTTAAATGTTTGTATCGTTTATCGTACTCTAAAGTTTCTTATAATCTTGACGATCCCTCACTTTTTCAGATATTTATCTGAATATGGAAACTATTTGATATTCTAGGCGGATTACATATAATTTTTTCCGTGCACATCCAACTTTAAGAAATAGCACCCATATAAATCCAATCGCGAAATTTGTGCAGTAAATATTTTAAAACTTGAAACTCTAATCTGAAGCTTCGAATGTCAAATTATTCTGGGTGTCTCAAAAGAAAGTTCACATTTGATTTGCTGATTGCGTGAACGCAACCTTTCTGTGGGGCGCGGTAGGTATGTCAATCGGTAGCCCAGCTTTTGGGGAATTTAGTCGCTATGGAGCGTTTCTCGGGAGCGGACCGTGCGTTTTGCGTACGTGAGTTTTACATAAACGGTAATTCAGCGACTGTAGCGCTTAGAAAATTCTGCAGTATTCGAAATGTTCGTCATTTAAATGATGCGGCAAGCCCTCGACTCATTGGAAAATGGGTCTAGAAGTTTGAAGAGAACGGTTCAACGCTGGAAAAATCGAAATCCGGGCGTCCAAGGTCTTCGAGAACGTTCGAAAACGTAAACAGTGTTACTCAGTCTGTTCGTGACAAACCGAACTTTTCGATTCGGAAACGTGCTGTTGCTTTAAACGTGCATAGATCATCATTGTTCTGCATTTTACACAAAGATTTAAAGCTGCACTCTACAAAATTCAGTTGGTGCAAGAATTAAAGCCTCAGGATGAAATTTTTCCTGGCAAATTGATCTCCAGGAGAGTTGACATAAATTGGCCTCCACGAAGTCCCGATTTAACCACTATGGACTTTTTACTGTGCGGTTACGTCAAATATAAAGTTTACGGAAACAAACCGACTTCCCTGGCATAATTAAAAGGAAATATCCGTCACGAAATGGCAGCTATCACGGAGAATACCTACCGAGCCGTCATTGGAAATTTTAGTGTTCGATTAAATGAATGCCGTGAACTCAACGGTTTACATTTGGACAATATCATTTTTAAGAAATAAATTCCCAAAGTGTGTGTATTTTAATATGCAATAAACATTTTTTCAATGAACTACTTACTTTTTTTTATCGATTTTCTAAATGTGAACTTTCTTTTGAGACACCTGGTACAAGGCAGTTTTGGCTCCAATATACCCCTATAGTCTTGTCCAGATCCCAAGTCTGATTTACAGCATGACTCTACCACTCACTAAGTTTTCATCTAATCTCTCTTAAAATTGGATCAGCGATTGACGCTTTCGCTTCTGACGCACTGTTTTGGTTTTTTTCTTGACTTGACAACGTCTTATAAATTGATGAACACCGGCTGCACATACGAAAAAGCATGACTCATTTCTCACGTACACCTCAGCCGTGCGTGCAAGCGAGAGCGCGGAACAAGCGATAGAAAGGCACGAACGGCCTAATCGTTCGGCTTGTGAAGCATCGGCTTGTTAAAGCTATAGTTATGTGTGTGTGTGTGTGTTTGCGTATTATTATTAAATAGCGCGCGGTGGAGTGCGGCGGTGTGTATGTTGATGAGAGTAAAGTTGTCAGTCTCTTTGTATATGCATATGCATATCATATTGGCGTATTTGTTGTGCTATTCTTGCTTTAGGCGGTATTGTCAAGAGCGAGACGTGGGGTAGCTATACATAGGCATGCACACACAGACACACACGCATAGTTAAATGCCCGCTCAATGAATAATGAGTGTAAAAGCGAATAAGAGAGCGATCAAATAAAAAAAGTAATAAAAAATTATAGAAGTGCACAAAAGTCATTGACGACGACGCACAGTGGTTCCAGAACGTTTTACGCTGGACAATTGTCTGTAATCAGCGTTGAACCTGTCATGATTTGAAAAGTTCTATTTTTCTTTGTAATTTTCAATTAACTCCTTCTTCTCCTTGTATTATACAAAATAATGATAATTCAGTGATAATAATTCAATTCAATTCAATTCATAAAAGTATGCAATTTTTCATCAATGTTTTCTTATGACGTTATCACGTAAAATTATCGTCCGTAAACCGACTTTACAGACAACCAATTTTTTTTTATACCTGACAAGCTCTTTTTATTAGCAATATACACGGTGTCCATCGCTGGTATGGAGACTCTCTAGAACCGCCAAATGTTTCAAATTCTCATGTTACAAGTTCTCAAAGCCAACTTTTAAGTCTATACATACATATATACATACATACATACATACATACATACATACATACATACATACATACATACATACATACATACATACATACATACATACATACATACATACATACATATATACATACATACATACATACATACATACATACATACATACATACATACATACATACATACATACATATATACATACATACATACATACATACATACATACATACATACATACATACATACATACATACATACATACATACATACATACATACATACATACATATACATACATACATACATACATACATACATACATACATACATACATACATATACATACATACTTATATACACACATACATACGTGTATTTATATAAAATTAAAAGAAAACTTTAGTTTCGGCGTAAGCAAAGCTTTCATATCCTTCACACGAGATATAAAAGGTGTTCTAGTGGTACGATGCTACCTATTATGGGATATTTTATTGAGATTATTATTGTATTATGTAATTACTACATACATTATTTGAAAAATAGTTCTATATGCCCCAAAAATATACTTTTTACAAAGTAGCTATACACTATACGGACACAAGAAATTTGCTAGTGTATTGACTCATCTCGTTTAGCTGTTCAAGAACATAGATATGTGTATAGAAACTGTCTGCCAAATTGAACAAACCATGTCACGCTAAATATGTGTGTTGTGTATGAAATTAAATTAGTAAAAGTTGGCTACGTTGATGCATTGTTTTATCTGTCACACAAATTGTGGATAGGAAAGTTTGTAACGAAGTGAACTATATGCATGTCAGAGATCTAATTAAAGATATATTTATCCTATATGTCAACTTTTCCAAGTCCAACAAATTTGTTCTGATACAGATGGCATAGTTATTGATCTGATCTAGTCCTTATGCTTAATAAATTTTAGTTTTCTTAGCAGCTAACTTTTTTAGTACTTCTTCGATGACTATTAACCGAAATTTGCTTCTGGCTACTGCTTCACATTCCGCAAGGATGTGAAGAGGAGTCTCTACTTCATGTGATCGCAAATTCTCCATTCAGAGGAACCTTATATAACTATTATACACTAATGTTTACTCAGTCGATCAGATGGCATATATGTCAAACTAGATCAATCTATTTCAAGTGCTGTGGTTTCGAAGAAATTTTTGTTTAGATGTGATGTGATGATGATACTGTTCACTTTTGGTAGTACTCATTACTGTCTCATACATTATTATATATTTTGTTTAATGCCGGTTTTAATCCTTTCGAAAAATTTAATTTTATAGCGCATTTAATTTTATCTGTCATTCTGTTGAATTGCAAAATTAGCTCTGGAAGTATTCACAAGCTGGTGTTAACGTGTTAACGTATTAAGTTTAACAACAACAAGCTTATTAACGACTTTTTTTGTGCTTTATACTTACTAATAGTACGTTAAATTGCATCAATTTCGTTATGGTCAAAAGGTTGATTTTTTTAGCATGCATTTAAAAAAGAATTAAAACAGAATTGAAACTTCGCATATTTAATTCTTATGGTTCGGTAAAATGTTTGAACCGATGTGGGAACGACCACCCAAACATAACTTCAACGAGCTAATTTGAAAGAAACCACTAATTTTAAAGCAATTAAGGCGAGCTTATATAAAATCTTACCAATTAATAAGTATAAAGACAAGAAAGAATGCTACTCTTCTGCCTCTATCTCATGATATGTCACATGACGATCTTGCATTATCAATTCACGCACTGCATCGATGTTTCTGGGCACAACATCCGATTTTGGACGACCTTCACGGAATTCGTCGGCGACCGAACTACGACCACGGTTGAATTCACTATACCAGCGATATACTGTGGTTTTTGATGGTGCTTTATGGCCATACAAAGAACTGAGTTCATTGACACATTCTTGTTGAGATAATTCACGTCGAAAGTTGTGAAAAATAATCCAACGAAAACGTTCTCTTGAAATTTCCATTTTTTGGCCAAATTGCTTATTTTGACACACTGTAAACAAAACAAATAGCAATTGTACAGCAAAACTTTGTGAGTACGTTTATGCCAAAAAATGTCAAACTTTATTATGGTGTTGCCAGATTTTAGCTTTTGACATTAGTGATGCCGAAATATAAATAGCAGCCCTCGTACGATCCATTTAACTCAATGCAAAGTATCCATAGACTTTTTAAACTCGCTTTTTGGGATGTCCCTTAGCACCTGTGTCACGGCTGCTTGTATGTCTGGAATGTGATCGTAAACAGCTCTTTTCATAACATTTTTCATTTTTTGGGAAGAGAAATTAATCACACGATGATATATCAGGCGAGTACGGTGGGAGGTCGACGAGACAAATCTGTTTTTTCATCAAAAATTCATTGACTACACGAACGATTTTTTGATCATCTTTTAACTAATGTGGAACAAAACCTGCACACACCTTTGTTTTACCCAAATCTTGAGTTAATATTTTGTAGATTGTACAGTAAGATGAATTTAATTCTTCTGCCAATATTCTCACACCGATAGCGTGCATCGATAGCGATTATTTCACTTCCGTTTTTCCACTAACTCAGCACGATTAGATGTTTCGGGTCGTCGAGGATCATCATTTAAATTATCACAACCGTTTTTCAATCGTGTAAACCACGTGTAAACTTGAGTACGACTCATACAATCATCATCATAAACTTTCTTTTAACAATTCGTAAGTTTTTACCGAGTTTAAAACAAAATTTAATATTTGCTCTTTCTTCCATTATGTTTTTATGACTTAACTACAAAAACTGCTGTTAATAAAACGTGTGTCATTTTGTAACCAGTCAAACGATGAAGAACAATTAACCTTTCTAAGACTGCCAACATTTAATAGATGGCGCTACGTGTTCTATGATTTAAATTGAAAGTTAGTTTATTTTTAGATAACACCTTGTATATATACTTTGTAAAGTCTGCCATGCCCCCTTTTGTCTGTTACATACATTTCCATAAACATTTTTATTCAATGGGAGTAGGGTATAAAAATAACAATGTGCGAAGTTTCAATTCTGTTGGTATATTTGACGAATTTATCAATTTACTTTTCGAAAAAAAAAATTTGAAAAAAACCAGTGTAGCTCTACATTTTTCCCTAAAAGTACCATAACCAATCTTGCTAGTGTACCTTCCAACACTAAGTAAAATAATACTGAAAAAGAATTTTTACAAAACATACTAAGCCAATACACAACTTTGTTTTAAAGTTTAAATTATGCAAAAATTTAAAAACTGTAGCACACATTTTAATATTTGTTCTGCTTATCGTTTTAAAATCAGTTGCTGACGATTCATAGTTTGTAACTCGATACAGAAACGGACGTTCGAAAATTTTTCGAATCCATATAATTCGCAAAGAGTTCAAAAATTGTTTGGTATTTGTGAAATCTGTGTAATCGAATTCAATTAACGACAAAAATACCAAACTTTCTACCATGGCTGAGGAGAAGTGTTCAATTGTGATAACACTTTTTAAGGTATTTTCCAATACGAAAACTGCCAAAGTTAAAATTTTCATACTTTAGAAAGAAAAACGTTGAGACGACTCTCTCAAAACAATACATTTTGTTCTTGCTTATATTGAAATTTTCATACGTTAAGAAGACGAGGCAAAATTGTGAATAGTCTTACTATATTATGATTGTTAAATTTTTCTACATAGTATGTTTTTATGTGAATATCATTTCTATGAAAATTTTTACATTTTTGAACATTTTTTTTATTTAATTGCGACGTTTTTTTACCATTTTAAAAATGTGAACATTGGAGGATTTTATAATAAATTTACAAAGAAATATAATAATTTCATTAATCAAACTATCATAAAACATATGTAAAGGGTATCAAAATTTCGGTTCCGTCAAGAGTTGTATTTTTACTACAATAAATTCTTGATTACTCAAGTATGTTAAAACAAATAAAAAAAGAAACAGATTTCACTGTTTATATAGTACAAGAACGTTGCACATATGGTTTCCAACAGCCAATTCCAATTATTTGAGGTGATTAAGCGATGACTGTATTGATATATTAAAATCAGTTGTAGAGTGCATCAATTGCTTAGTCCCTCGCACACAATGAAGACGATAAGATGTACACTGGTCGGAGATTGTTTTGTGGGCAAAAGTAGTTTATTATTGTCGCACTGTGCCAAACGCTTTCCGGAGGAGTACACGCCCAGCATACACGAGAGTTACTACTGCAACTCCGAATTCAATGGTCAACAGTTCAGGGTTAATTTACTGGACACTTCTGGTCAGGCGGCATATGATCGGTTGCGTCATTTAATGTTAAAACAAGCGGATGTCATTATTATGTGCTACTCGATTGTCGATCATTGTTCGTATTACAATGTTATGCATAAGGTGCGCTCTTAAACGAAAAGGTGGTTTGGCATATAGCTAAATGTTCTCTTTGCAGTGGTATAACGAGGTTAAGCATCATAATCACAAGGCACCCATTGTGCTGGTGGCAACGAAGAGCGATCTGCGTCTCGATGGCATACGTTGCGGGATGCTGTGCGCACATAATCAGCAACCGATCGAATTGCAGCAAGGATATATGCTCTTGCGAACAATCCATGCTGTGGACTTTATCGAGTGCTCGGCTATGCAAAGGGTGAGTCCAGTGCTTGTTGCATATTCTGCTGTGTTTCAACTAAAGTATACCCTTTTTGTTTATTTCTGGAGAATTTACAGCCGATTATCGATGCAGCTATTGCATCAGTTTATAAGCAGAAACGTCGACCCAAATGCATGTGTATTATTACTTAGAGTAAACGGACATCGGCTTGTCACGTCCTATGGTGTCTTCCTTTAAGGTGTTACAAATATTGTGACTAAATTACAATACTATTCATATTCTGTGTGTAAAGATTATAAATATTGTGAAAAGTGAAAATATAAAATGAATCCATAATATTTTTAAAAGATAGCTTTATTGTTCTCGAGTGTCAAAGGTAAACTGCATGGTCAACGATTTACGAGCGCCGAAGAAGCAGTTGAAGCGTTCAAAAACCATGTTTTGGAGGTGTCTCAAGAGGAATGGAAAAACTGCTATGACAAATGGTTTGAACGAATGCAAAAGTGTATTGATCATCAAGGGGAATATTTTGAAAAACAATATTATTTGCTATTCCCGAAATATAAATAGTACCCATCGTAAAAAGTCTGTCTATAAAAATCAGGCATGACAGGGTCTACCCCAAAAAGTGGGCATAACACGCCCATTTGTATATGTATGTAAAGCGGCCGTTCATAAGAAGCCGCCAAAATACATTTCAAGCTGATATTCACATGCCTGCTCTAAGTCCACTCGAAGTCATTGAACTTTTCTTTCAGACAGACTTACGGACGGACGAACGGACATGGCTCCATCGTCTAGACTCATCGAGCTGATCATGTATATATATATATATATATATATATATATATATATATATATATATATATATATATATATATATATATATATATATATATATATATATATATATATATATATATATATATATATATATATATATATATATATATATATATATATATATATATATATATATATATATATATATATATATATATATATATATATATATATATATATATATATATATATATATATATATATATATCTCTCTCTCTCTCTCTCTCTCTCTCTCTCTCTCTCTCTCTCTCTCTCTCTCTATATATATATATATATATATATATATATATATATATATATATATATATATATATCTCTATATATATATATATATATATATATATATATATATATATATATATATATATATATATATATATATATATATATATATATATATATATATATATATATATATATATATATATATATATATATATATATATATATACTTTTTGGGCCTCTGATGCTTTCTTCGCTATGCTATTAGGAAGTTTTGCCAACAAACGTTTTGTGAACGTAGAATCTATCCAGAGGCTTGCACTGACATTCTGACACACATTCTGGGCAACGGCAATAACTCCAAAGTTTCCAGTGAACCAAACTTTTTACTGGAAATTGGTAAAGTAGGTACTTTTCGAATGCACTAAGTCATATATAGATGGCGCCAGACCAGAAAATGTCCTATTCCAAAACTATTGCTTACTTTGGAACGCACCCTGTTTTAACTATTTGGATTTTTTGGATCAAACCGATGTTGATTTGAAGCAAAATGCATGTGGCAAAGAAATAAGTGCTTCTCCACTAGTCGCCATCCACCATTTATCTCAAAATATGAATAATTGAAATTGATTTGGGTTCCATGAACTGGTCATAGCTGAGGGCTTTAAAATATGGTATTGTTCGAACGGTATACAAAATGGAGAATCACTGGTTGAAGTGTTTCAAGCTAAAAGGAGACTATTTTAAAGAAAAACAAGAAAAAATGTTAACTTCGGTTGAAACGAAGTTCTAATACCATTCACAGGAAACTTTAAATAGTATTGTAACAAATAAAAGTGGGGGTTTAAATAGGGGCTACCCCAAAAAATGGGTGGTACACGCCCACTAGTAGATGTGTATGAAGCGATGTAGTAGATGTGTAAGATGCCACCATGTAGAATTTCAAGTTGATATTGAGGTTTTCCATACAAATGCATAAAAGTGAACTGTTGGTTTATATGGGATTACCTCAAAAAGTGGGTGGGACACGCCCATTTGTACATGCATATGAAGAGGTTGTCCATTAAAATCCACAAAATCTAATATCAAGCTAATATTGATCTAAATTAAGGATTTTTTCATAAAAATCACAAAATTGCAAGGTGGGTTTGTATGGGGGCTACCTCAAAAAGTGGGCGGACCGCGCCAAATTGTCTATGTATGTTAAGCGGCTGTCCCTTAAAAGGCACCATATCGCATTTCAATCTAATATTGACTTTCATAAAAAAGTTTTTCTTACAAAAAGTCAAAAGTGGGCAGTAGGTTTGTATGGGAGCTAGCCCAAATAATGGGCGGGTTCCAACCATTAATGTATATGTCAAGCATCTGTCTACTTTAAGTTACTATATCAATTATTAAGTTGATATTGACTACAATAAAAATGTTTTTCATACAAAAAGTCAAAAGTGGGCGGTGAGTTTGTATGGGGGCTACCCCAAAAAGTGGGCGTGGCGGGTCAGTCTTGACACTCTATTAAACTGGAATAAAAAGAAGTATATGTGCAAAATTTAAACTGGATAGCATAAAAATGAGTCCCCAAAAAATGCGCAACAGACAGACAGACATTCAGATGTACATGACTAGATCGATTCGCTGATCAAGAATATATATACTTTATGGGCTCTACACTTTACTTTATGGGCTTACAAACTACTTTATGGGCTTACAAACTTTCAGACAAACTGATACTACCATTTCACACTATGTGTGAATGGTATAAAAAAAAATAAAAAAATATAACAAATTAAATTTGGACAAAGAAATAGTGCTTTCTTGAGCATTTTGCGTATCATCTCTTCACATATACGAGCATAAAAATGTGTATATAACTAAAATGTAGAATATAACTAAAATGAATGTCTTTGTTTTATTTTTGGCCTATTTCAGATAGACAAGGGCTGTCATTTGAGATTGTACAAAATCAAACTCAATGCCTAGTTTGCCTTTTTTGCATTGCGTTTGTTCTTGTAGTATCTCAAATGACGTTTATAAAATGAGTGTCTTCTACTTTTGGACCGAAATCTATTTAACGCTAATTCAGAGTAGCCAACAAGCTTATAAAAGATGAAAAAGCATTAAAGAAAATTAGTTTAGAAAGCTTAATGCTTGCGTTCTATAGCAATTTAGTTAAACGTTAAACGTTAAAAAAAAATGTAGCATTTAGTATTGCACTTGAAGTATGTATGTATCTTTTGTTGCAGTTGTGCATGTTTTCATTGTCGTGTCTTGCCGTCAGTGTTGTCGCTGCAATACTATATTTTTTGTCGCTATTTTGCTGTTAGAGTGGTGCGATGCCGTGCAATGCAGTGCGGTGTCTATTTCAGATACTTTGTTACCCAGCTGGTTTATTACCTACTACTACAACTATTGTCATTGTATCTGCTGGATACGTACTACGTACGAGTATCTGCTGTTGCTGCTGCTGCATTGCCTGGCATTATCTCGTTTAGTGCAGTGACATTTGAACAATTTTTAAGCAAAAGTCATGCTTCATGCATTTAAAGCCCGAGGCTGAATGATAAAAATGGCACCAAACTATGTGGGAATGGCTGCTTAAGAGTGACAATAACAACAACGATGACGATGATGATGAGGACGATGACGATGACGACGACGAGGACGACCATCCAAGTGATGACAACTGAGACGGCGTCGCCGGATGCGACGGCTATGGCGGTATACGCCATTACCGAAAGGCGAGAAGCAAAACACCAAAAGTGTTTTAGAAGAATTCACAAAACGTTTCGAATATGCGAGTTGAAAAATAAGATAAAAAATAAGATGAGAGCAGTTCAGTTCAGTTCAGTTCAGTTTAGCGCAATGCAGTTCAGTCGAGTAGAGTTCATCGTTGATACGATCCAATGCGATGCAATACGATGAGATGGCGGAAAAATAAAATCTTAAAATTGTGTACATAGTACATAAAGTGGGTAAAACTAAAGAAAACACGCTTAGTAACGACAAATGCAAGGAAGATACTTTTAGATATATATATATACTATTTATATATATATACTCGTACTCGCAATGTATAGATAAAGCGTTAGTGAATGAGAATAAATTTGCTGCATTTTAAGTCGAGTGCCGGAATGCAATTTGCGCTAAAGATGAAAATCCAACGAACAAGAGAGCTGGCACAATGGCTAAATTCAAACAAATATACATCCACATGCACATGCACATGCATATATGTAGATATACAAACGCTTCGCTTCAACGCTATTGTTGTCGATAGTGCAATATACTACATACGTATATGAAAGAAGCCATTTTAAGCGAATAAAAACGAAAAAAATAATCTAATAAAGCTATAATTGAATTAGATAATCGATTTAAGCATTTCAATGCAGATATTTTGTATGAACTTTGAAGTTCGTTGGGACGCAAGCACTAGAATGTCTTTGATTTAATTGCAATACGGACAGTTCGATTTAGACAGTGAATTTTTACTATATATTTTAAGTGGAATTTATTTAAGCTTGCGCATTTACAGCCATGAATTAAAGTGTATCACATTGAAATATCGGCTGTACAAATTCGGTTCGTATTCAAAAGACGGCTCTGGTAACAGCTGATTTCATTTGATTTGATTTGTCAATAAAATTCAGTTTATATCGCCTTGAGTTTTAGAAAACCACATTGATTTTTATTGTATTGAATATGTCAAATTTATTGTTAAGCCTGCGGGACGTTTTAGTTTTCTGCTTTAATTGAAGGAAAAATGCAGCTAAAGCTTATCGAATGCTTGTGAAAGTTTATGCTGACAATGCTCCAACTGATAAATTATGTAGAGAGAGGTTTCGACGTTTCAAGATTGGTGATTTCAGCGTTGAAGACAAGCCTCGCTTTGGACAGCCAAATAAATTCGAAGATAAAGAATTGGCGGCTTTATTCGATGAAGATCGGCGTCAAAAGCAAGAAGAGCTTGCAGAATCTTTGCGAGTGAGTCAACAAGCAGTTTCTCTATGATTGAAATCCATGGGAATGATTCAAAAGCAAGACAATTGGGTGCCTAATGAACTGAAACCCAGAGACGTTCAAATACAATTTTTCAGTTGCCAGCAGCTGACGTCGAACTTTGACTGGGGATGTGAATTTAATATTTTACGATAACTGCAAGAAGAAAACGACAAAAAATACTTCGTTATGACCGCTCAATTGTTGTCATCGTTCTCAACATCAACGCCAAAGCCGAACATTCATGGTTCGAAGGATATGTTAGTTAGCTCCTACAATCTGGCGATTCCATCATGTGCTATCGATATGGGCTACAAATGATTCGTTTAAGCCGTGCATTACAAGAAAAGCAGCCGGAATACGAGTAAAGATATGACAAAGTTATTCTTCTGTTCTTCTGACGAATGTATCAGATTTGAAAGCTCATCGGTTCATTAGTTTCGCAAAAATTAAAAATTGGCGCCTAATTGTTATCCCCTCTAAAGACGAGTCGTTTTTTCGAGATGGAATTCGAAAATTGCCTGAGTGGTGGGAAAAAGTAGTAACCAGCGATGGAAAATTCTTTGATTAATCTTTTTACTCATTTTGTTCACATTCATTCATTTGGTTTGACCACACAAAAAAGGAATTAACTAACTAACCGAACTAATTTGTACTCCCAAAAACTTAAGGTTTTTTTTATAAGTTTTATTTTCCGACAGGGATTAAAACGTCATGTAAATTGGCCATTCACCAGACCAACACGGACATGGAATATAAAAACTAAACATAAAATTATAAAAGAAGGTGGTGCGTTTGTATGGGGCTATACCTAAAAGTGAGCTGGGAATGTGCTTTGATATAAATGTGTAACATCCAACAATATAAAACTACTTTATCAAATATCAAGTTGATACTAATTCTAATTAAAAATAATAAAATAAAGAAAAATGGCGTGAGGTTACCCATTAAAGTAGGCGTAGTATGTGGTATATGGATATTCCATGGGACCAAAATATGTTTCAGTCAGATATGTCAGACAGACAGATGAAAGTTGTTGTGCATTCAATAAAAAAAAAAATTTTTTTTTGCTAAAGCCCAATACTGAGATCAACGAACATTTTTGCTACCAAAATTGTAAATTATTACTGCTATGTCAAACAAACAAAAAACAGTATTCCCAAATCCACATGAAATAATAAAATCAGATGTGTATTAGGTGAAAAGTCCGCACATATTATTGTTTCTTTGTTTTGTTTCTAACAGAAATTCACCTGTTTCTTTGAGTATATAAAGTGTTTTCGGTAGGAAACATTTTTGTTATCCGAGTACTCGATGAAAAACAGTTCGTGGCGAAAGTTTTCGATTGTTGTTTGACAGCGTTTTTTTTTATATGAAGTTTTTTCGATATCAAAAATTCAGTATTGCGCTTAACTAAAAAAAATTAAAAAATTTGTTTTTTTAAATTAAAAAAGAAAAAACAGGAAAAAACATTTACTTCATTTGAACCGAAGCTCTAATACCATTCACACGAAACTTTAAATAGTATTGTAATACATAAAAGTGGTGGTTTAAATAGGAGCTACCCCAAAAAATGGGTGGTACACGCTCACTAGTAGATGTGTATGAAGCGATGTAGTAGATGTGTAAGATGCCGCCACATTGAATTTCAAGTTGATATTGACGTTTTCCATACAAATGCATAAAAGTGAGATGTGGGTTTATATGGGACTACCTAAAAAATGGGCGGGATACGCCCATTTGTATATGTATGTGAAGCGATTGTCCATTAAAATACACAAAATCAAATTTCAAGCTAATATTGATCTAAATGAAGGATTTTTTCATAAAAAACACAAAATTGCACGGTGGGTTTGTATGGGAGCTACCCCAAATAGTGGGCGGGTTCCACCCATTAATGTATATGTCAAGCATCCGTCTACTTTAAGTTACTATATCAGTTATTAAGTTGATATTGACTACAATAAAAATGTTTTTCATACAAAAAGTCAAAAGTGGGCGGTGAGTTTGTATGGGGGCTACCCCAAAAAGTAGGCGTGACCCACCACGTCTTAACACTCTATTAAACTGCAAGTAAAATTTCAACTGAAGAGCATACAAATTGGTTCCCAAAAACTGCGCAACAACATACAGACGGACAGACAGACAGACGGACATGGCTACATGAGATCTCGGACATAGCTATATCGATTCTATCGAGATTGATTTTATCAAGATTTTTTTTAACTTAGGTCTGCTACGCTACTTTCTAACTGTTATATACATTTACACAAATTTAGTTTACCCTTGTTTGTCGAGAGAAGTGTATAAAAACAAGAAAAAACGCTGCAGTCGTGTGTGCTCGATTTCGAGATACCTTGTTTAAAGCTCCTTATATGAACCATATATTTGTTTGGGAGCTATTCTTTACCGATCCGATCTGAACATTTTATTAGAATTGATGGAAAGTTAGAACTATTTCAAAATAAAATCAAAAGTTTTTCTTGCTAGAACTCAAAAATGAAGACCAAGCTTGTTTGGGAGTACTTTTTGTACTGGTCCGATCTGGAGCTATGCGGTATAAGTATTTTATTGGGACTTACATAAGAGAACAAAACCAAAAAAAATGTTCATGCAAAAACTTAAAAATGGGTGCAAGTTCCGGATGGGGCACACAAAAACACACAGACAGATAGACAGACGAAAAAAGGTGATATCCGATGCTTCTTTCGCTATGTTACATACAATTTGCCAGTTCAAAAAGCCCAATATACCCTGGCTATAAATATTTGTTCTACATGGTATAATACTAACTGGAAAGAACGCTGCAGTCGTTTGTGCTCGACTTCGAGATACCCCCTACCTGTCTAAGATTTCTAACTGAATGTATTTGTGATATTTTATTAGGATTCACGGAAGATATACCAAAATTTCATTAAAAAATTCATACAAAAACTAATAAAAACCATTTTATTTTTGAATAAAGAAAACTTTTGGAGGGGAAAAATACTTCAGAAATACTTTCCTTCAGTGAAGCTTCTACATGATTGCCAGTATTATTATTTATATTTTTTTTTTACAAATTTCTTTAATAAAGAGCAAAAAGATGTTTCCAACATTTTTCAGGCCAATAGGCCACCACCAACCTAGAGACGGTATTGTTTATGAATATGTGCCTCTGAAGATAAAACAGTAAAATTGTATTGTCCAAAAGTGTGTTAATCGCTTAGTTTTTGCTTTAATAAGCTAAAATAGTAATAAAGCATCGCTCTTATTCTCGTTGTCTAACAACTACTTATAAAGCTAGCATGAAGCATTCAAAGAGATTGATGCCATCTATCTTTTCCCAGTAAAGCGTTTTAATCTCCGCTCAAAGGCTACAAAGCACTAGCTTAATTGATACATAACGACACACTCGCTTCTATGTAGTAGTAAGTGTAATTGACATATTCTATACAAGTCAATTTCAACATGTATTATGTGTGAAAGTTTTAAGTTGACATCGACCATGAGTACATCTGCTCATATTAATTAACTAGCAAAGCATTTGTAATCAAGTAAAGCAATGTGCTATTTTGATTCTCAAACATTCTTCTCATTCTCACACGAATGTACAAAGCCGTCCAAGATTATGGTGAAGGTAAATATATATCTTGAGTTTAATTTGAAAGTATGTTATATCCATTGTATAAACATGCTGTCAAAAAAGTAATTGAGCATTTAAAAAGCCCGTTTAAAGGCATTGTCAACATTTAGTTTGTCACTAAGTTAGCACAGCTGTTGTCTATACTGACGCGGAGTAAGAGCACCCACTGTCATTAAGTTTTTTTGGAGTGCTCGATTATATCAGTTCAACTCTCAATTGTGTGTTGCCATTTCTACGAATTTTTGCGAATTTTCTTCAATAACTCAATCGTGTAAAGGTCGCTGAAGACATACTAGTAGAACGAGTTGATTTCGTCTCCACATTCATAAAACGCATTGTAACTGGTGATGAGTCATAGGTTTACGAGTTTGACATGCAAAGCAGTCAACAAACTTCGGAATGACGTTTTTTTACTTAGCCGAAACAGAAAAAAAAAACCATCAAAGTCGATCAAAAGTTGACAGTTTTCTTTGACTATCGCGATGGAATTTTTGCCGGAAGGTCAGACGGTAAGTAAAGTATATTATCTAAGTGTTATGTCGATCAAAAGTTGACAGTTTTCTTTGAATATCGCGATGGAATTTTTGACGGAAGGTCAGACGGTAAGTAAAGTATATTATCTAAGTGCTATGCGGCGTTTGAGAGCCAAAATTCGTCGAAAAAAGTCAGATTTGTGGAAAGAAAACTTATGTATTTTGCAATTCGACAACGCACCATTTCAGAAGGCTATCATTATGAATGAATTTTTGACCAAAACTCAATAAAAACCATCGAACAACCACCGTATTAAACTGATGTGCCTCCGGTCGACCTGTTTCTCTTTTCAAAAATGAAATTACCACTTCGAGAACTGAAGTCGATTCCGAAAAATGTATTTAAAATATGTTTTGATTATTGTATTATTCGTTGGCATAAGTGTGATACAATAAATTTGTATAAATAATTATCATTTTGTGTTTAATTGACCAATTCCCGGTGTATACTTTACTTTTTTGACAGAGTGTATGTAGCGTATATGAGCACGTATTATACCTATGTAATCTTGTTTCATATACATACATATATGTATATGCAAGTATGCTCCCATTTATGCGTATAAGTATGTAAATGTAGTTAGTTACCTTGGAAATATTAAATTATTAATAATTATCCCTGGGGCATTCAAAGACACATAACCGCAACGAGAAACACAAACATACCCTCGCAGCACATACACACAGCATACGAGTACAAGTATTCGACAATGAAGCTAGTTATGCTTGAGTTAGTTAAGGCACTTTACACTCAATTATTATGACATGAAATATCGCATAAAATGACAGAGGGACGCATCGCATGGTTTTCGTGTGGGGTCCTCATTGTTGCTGCATGCTTGCTTGAAACTTTGATCTCAGTACACAGGACATGCAATGACGTTAATAAACTATTATGCTGCCAATAAGATTTTCGCACACTCACAGGCACACACACAGACACACATTCGTAGCACATAAAAACAAAGCAACGGACAAACAATTTACAAAATGGACACCAACGCCTGTGGATAGTCTGCTACAATATATTAGTCAGTGGCATAGCGAGAAGCGGGGTAGATTATGAGGGGAAACTCCCTCTAACCAAAAAAAAAAAAAAATTTTTTTTTTGAGAACCTACCAAATTTCCCGCTTCAAATTGTCGATTTTTGCTGTTCTTTTTTTATATATATATATATATATATATATATATATATATATATATATATATATATATATATATATATATATATATATATATATATATATATATATATATATATATATATATATATATATATATATATATATATATATATATATATATATATATATATATATATATATATATATATATATATATATATATATATATATATATATATATGCAGGTAGGTCTACAGCCATAAAGTGCACTCTGTGCCAAATTTTTATACCCTGTACCCAAAGGGAAAATGGTATATAATATAATAAATTTGTGCAAATGTACGTAACAGAAAGATGGAGGCGTGCTAGACCCCATAAAGTTTATATATACGTGATTAGAATCGGAAACTGAGTCGATTTCGCTATGTCCGTCTGTTCGTTCGTCCGTCCGTCCGTCTGCATGTATGAAACAACAGATCTCAGGAACTACAATATATGAAATAGAGACTTCAAAATTGAATATTTAGATTTTACTTGTCCATACGCATATGTCGTATATTAAACTTTAATCATGTTCGAGGATATCCAACCGACAATATGCGAACTCTGGATACCTGTCACCCACCAGTTTCAACTTTGACTTCCTGTGGCATCCGGCCTCTGGCACAGGTGACCTCCTTAGGAAACGTATGGAACCATTCAAACCAAACGAGCCTGATGCAGCTCTAAATACATCAATTAATGGGCAGACCTGCACGGTCGCGCCAAACAGCATGGAGACTGAGGTTAATATGAAAGCCCCCTTCGGGGACGGCACATCCTAGTGTCAGTGAGAAGGTAACAGAGGAAAATCTGTCCTCTGATTCCGAATCGGACAGGACGAGAAATCCCCTGAAATTCACCCCTCAAAGAAGATTCGCTCGACCAAAGGGTCAGCGTAAGCTTCGCATAGCACATGTCACTGCTGCAAGAGGCTATCATCGATGTTGCAATCGAGTGTCCGTTAGATGAGGTGAAGCCAGAATTCGTGCGATGTGTACGTCGCACGAGCTGGCTTCTTCTTGTCTGTTCAAACAACGAGACGGCAAGATGGGTTAAATAAAGGCAACGTCAGCCTCATTAGGGCAAAAGTTAGCTCTAACTTCACATTATTGGAGGAAAAAGAGTTTCCACAAGAACACATTAGGCTTTTTGGTCTATAACATGCTGGCTTTGCATGACGGTTGTTGGATTGTAGTAGCGTTTATCTGTTTCGTAGACTTCGATTACTTTGTTGTCATTATAGAGTCAAGATTTTGCAGACACATTTTCAACTTCATTGCTTTGTCTTTCTTTGTATTTAGAATTTTAAAATAACAAATTTTCACACACATATTTCACATAGCTGTGTATTCAAAATATACATTATTTTTTCAACTTTCAGTCAATTTTTATCGATACGAGTATTTGAGTTTTTGCGTTTGAAGTGACAGTGTGTTTGTGTTATTAGTATTAAAATCAGCATCGAATAGAGAGTCAGTATTAAGATTGGTTTTAAACTTGGTACCTTTTGTAACCTTTGGTAACATTTGGGTACGCAGAAGGAAGTTTTCGTGTGTTGTGACAGCTTTTCATTCGACACCTGCAACAGTTTATTTAATTAAAAATCGAACTTTTATCATCAACCATTTTTCGTATTTGCCTAATTTGGCATCGTGCGATTCTTACCTTCTCGGAAAAATGAATTTGTTGTTGGTAATATGAAAAGCGTTTTGTGGAACCCATGCAAAAGTTTTTACCGAAATTCTGAAGAACATAACGACATCGACGTCAGTAACTCTGCATGCCGTGAACCAAGTGGCACGAATTTATTGACTGGAAGTTGGGATAACATGTACCAACGCTGTAAGTTACACATTCTTGTATATGTCATCTTCAGAAAATACCATATTACAAAAGTCCTTTTTATTTTGGCAAGCACCATATGTTAGCTCTTTTGACATCCTGTGGCACCCGGCCTCTGGCACAGGTGACCTCCTTAGGAAACGTATGGAACCATTCAAACCAAACGAGCCTAATGCAGCTCTAAATACATCAATTAATGGGCAGACCTGCACGGTCGCGCCAAACAGCGTGTGTTTGGTAGTTTTCCATCGCTTCCTTCGTCTTATTTCGCACATATTTTGTGTTTAATGTATTTATCAAAGTGTTACTTGAAATCTTTGCGTTCGGTGTTCTTGAAGTTTTAACTAGAGTTGTAAATATATGCATTTCGACTTTTTTTTTTGTAGCCCCTTCTAACAAGTGTCGTGGCTACGCCACTGATATTGGCACACATAGACTATCTTTATTGCTTATTACCTTTTCCAAGGCGGCTTTGTCTTTGCATAATTCATACAATTCATGGTAAAATTATTTGATTTTATTTTCCTAATTGGGTCAATCACGTGTAAAAGTATATTTAAGCGTAACTGTGTATACTTATATTTATTTGTGTGCAATTATGTGCACAGTGCATTATTAGCAACTTAATTTATTATACGATAATTAAATAGCAATAAGTCAAATTTCCAATTGCTAGACCATCGCATGGACAAAGCAAAAATTTTAACTATTTGTGGCCGGAGTAGTATATCAATGCCAAGCGATGCACTTACGTTATACTTATTAGTTAGTTAATAAATGCATAATTCATTCATATTAATTGTATTTAAATGTGTCTTACAACATATGTACGTGAGAACCATGTTTCGTCATTTGAAACAATCTATCAAACAGAATATCTCCAGTGGTTAAATATGCATATTGTTTCAACTTAGCATGGCTTTGTGACTTTAAATAATCATATAAATAGCAATAGTACGAAGGACAAGGACCAAGCACCAAGGACATTGGGCACGAAATATTAGTCCGTTTGTCCGTTTGAACAACGAGATCTCGGAGATTATAAAAGGTAGAGCCCTCAAACTTGGACTTATAGATGCTCCTGATATGTATGCAGATCAAGTGTATACAAAATGCTGAATGTCAGGCCTACAATACGGCTATATATTTTCAAAAACACTTTTTACAAGGTAAACCAGCGGTCAATTTTTTTTCAAATTTGTTTTCTATTTAATTTTTTGGATTTATTTTTTTTTTTTGTGTGAAAATGTAAACAAAATTGTTTTCAATTTTTTTAATACACAAAAAAAAAAAGAAAAGAAGTAACGTCAACTTCGGTTGAATCGAAGCTCTAATACCATTCACACAAAATTTTAAATAGTATTGTTAAACATAAAAGTGGAAGTTTAAATAGGGGCTACCCCAAAAAGTGGGCGGTACACGCTCACTGAGTAGATGTGTATGAGCGATGTAGTAGATGTGTAAGATGCCACCACATCGAATTTCAAATTGATATTGACGTCTTCCACACAAGTGCATAAAAGTGAGATGTGTGTTTATATGGGACTACCTCAAAATGTGGGCGGGATACGCCCATTAGCCTACGTATGTTAAACGGCTGTCTATAAGAAGGTACCAGATCGCATTTCAACCTAATATTGTCTTTAATGAAGAAGTTTTTCTTACAAAAACACAAAAGTAGGCAGTTGGTTTGTATGAGGGCTACCTCAAAGAGTGGGCGGGTCCCACCCATTAATGTATATGTTAAGCATCCGTCCACTAGAAGTTACCCTATCCATTATTAAGCCGATATTGACTACAATAAAACAGTTTTTCATACACAAAGTCAATTTGGGCGGAGGGTTTGTATGGGGGCTACCCCAAAAAGTATGCGGGTCAATATTAAACTGCAAAAAAAAAAAGAAATCTTATAATATATATACTTTAAGGGATGTACGATTCCTCCTTTAATGCATAAAATGCGTCAAAAATTTTCTCCCTCTCTCTCTCTATCTCTCTCTCTCTCTCTCTCTCTCTCTCTATCTCTCTTGCATTCATAGTAGCCTACAACGAAAGGAGGCATGTGATAGGAAAATTTAATTCTTTGCCACATTCTCGCAAAAGAACGGAGGCGTATATCAAATACCGTTAAAGAACTGCATGAAATATATTAGCTATATGCACCACTTGTCCACTTCGCCCTTCTTCATGACCCCTCGGGTAATGAAATTGTTCATACAAAAATACTAAATGGGGGTAGGAGGGTGAAAATACTATATATATATATATATATATATATATATATATATATATATATATATATATATATATATATATATATATATATATATATATATATATATATATATATATATATATATATATATATATATATATATATATATATATATATATATATATATATATATATATATATAAAATTATAGAACAATTTTTGAAAGTTATTCAGATAAGCGGCATATACATGCATACTTTTTTAAACAGTATTATTATTTTTTAATTACATTAAAACCCAAATTCTATAAACAAAAATATGATTAAGTAAAATTTAAACTTTCAAAAAGTCTTTTAAACTTTTCTTTCATTATCTGCCTCTCTAATATCATCCCGCACACATGATCATTTAAGGCAACCACATATTCTAGATAGACGATTTTGTAGCTATCAGCTTTTTGTTGTCTACTCAGAGCAGAAGACGTGCTTAAAATGTTTGCGCTGTGTTTATTTTAAATTAATTAAATAAATGCGTTAATTTGATCTTAATTTGATAAATTATAGCCTATGTGTTATTCTGATATATGAGCTAAATTATTGTAAAGTTTCATTAAAATCCATTCAGTAGTTTTTGCGTGAAAGAGTAACAAACAACCACACATAGACGCATCCATACAAACTTTTGTGTTTATAATATTAGTAGGATTTAGCGATACTGTTGTGTAAAGCTGCGAAGAAATTCTTTTAGTTGTGATCAAGAGATCTGTTTGTATTGTTAAGTGTTCTCATGTTCAATAAGTATATTTCATGGTGCGAAACTTTAAGTTTTATAAAAAAAAGAAAACTTTTTCATCTACTCCAAGATTACGGTCGATTGTGCCCGGCGGTGGAGTTTTCTAGTTCAATATTATTAAACGTATGCGAAAACAAATGTTTACTTCTGTATTTTTCACTGTTTAGATAATCACTTCCGCTTAAAATGTCCTAAATATGTACATACAAATTAACGTTCAGTATTCATGAACTACTAGGTACATAATAAATAATTTGAGTATCATATATAAAAGAAAAACCTACATCAAAAACAAATTCCAAATTTATATACGCTGAATAAATATTTATTTGCATTGTGTTTTCCGTATACAACCATTTATTTTTATTTGAATGTTATTATGTGCACTGATGAAGAGTATGAAAACTTTTGTTATTTATTTTTGATTATCTGCTTATAGATGTCAATATCCGGCGTAGTTGAAAGGTGGCTTCGGTGGCGGTGGACATTCGAACAAGTGCAAAACCAACAAACACGGAGACAATTGGAAATAGTGATATAGAGATAAGTCCAAATAAAAAAAAAAATAAAATATAAAACAACTCCGGCAACATGAACAAAATCGAAACACAAACAAGTGAGTTCGCTGCAGTCAAGTGTGTTTTACTCCGATATACCCTGCACTTACTAGAACCATTCGTTAAGCCATACATTTATGTGGAATAGGTGCGCTATCGGTCGAAATTCGAAATTCTGTGTTGGCCGAATTTGTAATAAAGCCCATATTATGCTAGTATAATAATGCTTGATTGCTAATTGATTTAATACTTTATTTTCAAAGAAATAGCAGTCGTGTGCCGCGCAAAACTATATGTAAAACTGCTTGTGAATTATAAGTGAAGTTTAATATTATGTTCTAATATTAAGTTTTAGTCCCAACAATACTATATAAAAACACTATATAAATTATTAGATTTACATATATTGTCTAGTGGTGCGACCTGGCCAATCTTCCCACATAAAATTAATTACTTGGCCAGCGCTTGAGACGGCCTTAAGCAGATTTATGCTGAATTATGTATTAGCGGAGCGTTGCTCACTACAGCAACAGAAGCATTTAATATGATATTACATATCCTTCCACTGAACCTAGGAGGGGAAAATTCAAAAAAAAAAACGGCCATCAGGCTTAGAGAGTATAGTTATTGGAAGAACGGAAGAACGGAGGAACGGAACAACAGAACAATCAACAATATAAAAAGGACTAAGAGACCTACCCGGAATTACAAATTATTGTATCAATATGCTGGATTTCAATAAGAATTTCGATGTTCGCAGCCCTTCCCGACAAGATTGCCAGGGACAAAAAGAGGAAATAGAAATAGAAAAATCATTGGAAAGCAGAGTCGGTGATGGGGTATACATTCCAGAAATGGGTATCAATGCCTCTTTTAGACTACCTGATTACTGTAGCGCTTACCAAGCAGAAATCGCTGTGGCAATGTTTTACCTAGTATCGTCTTGAGTAAGAGGGAAACGAGTCCATCTTACTCAGACAGCCAAGCAACTATAAAAGCGCTGGATTCCTGTCTAAATCGGTCAAGAACTATCACTGTATCCACCTTGTTTGGGTGGCAGGACACAGCAATATTGAGGGTAACTGTATAACAGATGAACTTGCAAGACTAGGTACAACGATACATATTCGACAGGATAAGGAGCCCATTGGCATACCGTTGTCAACTTGAAAGCTGCAAATCAAAACCAAAACTATTAGAACCGGAAAAGAATTCAATCACTACTTAGAATGAGTAGAACAGATGTATCAATTTGAATAAGAGTAGTACCAGAACTGTCTCATAGGTCAGTAGGCCAAGAGAACATGATTTCTGTAGAGTCTGTGATAACTGTGAGGAACCCAATATCATTCATCACCTCCTATGACACTGCCCCGAATTGTTCAAGAGAAGATTCATGCAACTGGGGCACTACTTTCTAAATGACATATCTGAAACTATTAAGCTAGTGCTAGAAAATTAAGTGGAGTATGTTAAATCTTCCCAGTGGTTGCAAAAGGATAGGGTTCGAGTCTCAAAGCAGATTCATATGGTATCACAACGGCCCGTGTGTGCTGGGTGGACGTTTAAAATTCAGCCAACAATTCTAACCTAAACTAACATAATCAAATCAAATCTAACCTAACCTAAATACTTAGCTATAACATAATTTTTTTAAATTTTAGTGAACAATTCCTAAGAAAAAAATCTATAGATCATACCTAGGTATAATCCAAATAGTAGATATGAATTAGATAACATTTTAAAAAATAATATATGTCACATTTTATTTACTTTCTTCTTTTTATATTTTTTATGTATATATTCCTTAATCTGAGTATTTGGCATACATTTATTCGGATATATAAAGATATATTAGTATGACTTGTAAAGCTTATTTGAAACAAATGTATTTTATAGGGCCACCAACATATCCATCAATATCCATCAAAATATACTACCCTCTTTAACACATCAATATGAAGGGTACAAAATAATACTCATGAACTTAATAAATTGACATATGACAACAACTAATGTTGACAATAATAACAAAACAAACAGTGACAAGAGCAATAACAAACAAGCTTTGAACACTATTTGCCAACACGTTCTTATTTAGTAGTCCATAGATTATAGTCCATGTTATTTAATACCCTATATACTACATGTTTAGCGTAAAATGGTTGTCATGTTAAAATTGTTAAATAATTTAACTTGAAAAGTAATTTAAGAGAGAACGGAACTGATATGGTAATGCTTAAAATTCAATAGAACAATTTAGTTCTACATATGCTTGCCAGGCTTAGGCCCGCTGTCTCAATGTCCGGTTAGAATGTCGTGTTCTTAACTTTTAATTAATGTTTAACTGCCAGTTAAATCTAATCGATGCCTTTCAAAAAGTTAAAAACTCACCGACCAATAAATTTGTTTCGCCGAGTTTAGACAATTGAATAAAAGCGTCAATTGACGCCAATCGTGTAAGTGCCAAATATTTTTACCTTGAATTTGGTTGATCTTTACCTTGACTTACATTTGTATCAATCGTGTAAATTACTGTATTTGAACATGAGTCAACATGAAACGTCAACCAATGACAGAATTGCGCCAACCAGTGGTTGACAACTGGATTACCAACCGTAGTCGTCAATATTTTAACTTCTACGGCAAACAGCTGTGCTTGTACTAGTTACACAAAACAATACTAAAAATAAAAAAAAGTTATGAATGTTATGGACGAAATTGATTTAATTGATTTTGAACCAAGAAAGGAAGAAGGTCAAAGCCGAAAGTCATTGTTTTTAGGCTGTCTAAAGATGTGCGTTGCTTGATCAGTTCAGTCGAACTGAGTCCGGCAATTTACTATTTTGCGAGTGCCGATCAAACAAATTTAACGAGGCGTGATGCAGCTTGGAACGAAATTAGCATTGTTTTTACAATAAATACGGCATTGCAAAATGTTAAGCAAAATGTTTAAATTTTAAAACTGCGTACCATAAAGTGAAAGTCAATTTGCATCTGCTGGCAATGCTGCTGCTTTTTACTTCTTTTAAATATTATACAATCTCAATTAGAGCCTGACACGAATGCATTCATAATAGTAATAATCTACTCTAACATGAGGAAGACATGAGAAGGTCTTATGCATAAAATATAAATGAGCCTATTATTAAGAAGGTACTCATTTTATATTTTCAAAAGATTCGTGCAAGACTCTAGTACCAATTCGATTCATAAGCCAGATTCACATGATATTCGAGATAGTATCTGGCAAGTTTAACATTATTACAAGGAGTTTTCACACAAAATATCCGCGTGATATAGATATTTCAATTTGTGACAGATCGCCGAAATGTGTCTGTCGAAGTCTATTTTGATGCAAACATTTCAAGAAGTGATACTGTTATGCCAATTAAGGCCAATTAAGAGTCTGTTTGAAAGGTATTTGGAAAACCTTTCCCATGGTATACAATAAAAAAAATTTTGCCGTTTGCTCACAGTAGTCAAGTGGAATCCTTGTTTTTCTCTTTGACTTTTCTCACCAAATATTGTATTTTTTGTGTTCTAAAATCATAACTAAAACAAACAAACTTTTCACTAACTCGTTGAATACTTCAAAAGATCATAACTCTTGAATGAATTTGTCCGAATTGTTCGGTCTAAAGCTCGTTGCGCTCCTCTCGGTGATCTGTCTTCCGAGAGCCTTAATACCAGTTAGGGTGGTCATTTTCTCGGTAAAGTGTGACTGATCGTCTTACCAATTGTATGAAGATATAGAAGATCTGGAAGTTCTTTTCCCACATTTTTTACTCCAAACTTCGAAGTTAACATATAAAGTTATGGAAAATGTTTGAAACTGAAAATGTTCAGGACATTTCATTGTCTATCTATGGTGAGGAGCATATACACTTGCTTTGAAATTCGCTTATGTTAGCCACTAAAGAAGCTTGTTTAAAGTACTAACTTGCAACTTGTACTAGTTACAACAAATTATGCCAGCTATAGGGTATATATAATATCTCTAATAAGCAGAAATAAGCATTTTTCTATTGTATTTATTTTTTTTGAAATTTTTTTGTTGATATTAAAATATTTCTGATTTCTGTGTGGTCGGCCACGAAATCAACCGACCAAAAGACCGTCAGGTCGGCCATCTGACAATATAAAGCCCACGCAAACAAAATGGTTGACAGACAGATAAACGAACACAGATAGACGAACGAAAAAAATAAAATGGATGGACAATAGGGTATTGTTGTCCACTTAAATCAGTTGGCTGAAAACTGGCATTGGCTGCGGGTCACAGGTATTATTATTGTTGTTTGCAAGCATTATATCCGCTATACAAAAGCAAAACAAGTTCGGCGTCGATGGGTACGGCCACAGCTACAGCTACGGCTACAGCTACGGCGTATCAGCAACGTATTGTGGTGCTATTAAAAGAGCGTGCACATGCATATGCGAGGGTGGTTCGTTATGTAATTGTTCAATTAAGTAATACTTAAGTTGTTTTTGATATAAGTATAAATATGTATATGCATGACCATGTGTTTCCAAGAACTCAATAGCTAAAAAAATATGAATGTTAAATTTATTATAAGCATTATCTACTGTCTACCATATGCATGTTCTGTATGTATATGCTTTCTACACTCTTCATAAATTTGCATTGTACGGCCAGCATACTGATGAGAGCTTGTAACTAAGTACGAAACACGTATACCTACATGTGGCTAAAATAGTTTTCTGTGTAACGATAAGTTATTCTTTGCATTGGAAAAAATATGCTCAAAACATTTCTCAATGTAAAATGATATTGAATTAGCTAAAATTCATATATAGACTTAATAGGTCGCCAAATAAAATATACAAAAAAAAAAAAAAAATTCTATTTAGAAAAAAGAAAAATATGATAACTTTAGTGGAACACACGAAGTTTGAAGCTGTGAACTTTGTTAGCAGTCATAAAGAAATAACATTTTTTTAAAATCTAACAATACAAAAATGGGTGGTATGTTTGTTGCGTCCTACTCCTAAATGTGGGCATGACATGCCCTTTGATAATTATGTAAAGCGTACGTGTCAATTAGAAAAAGTTTTTCATACAAAAATGCAAAAGTAGGCGGGTGGTTTTAATGTAGTAACCATAATATATGGGCATGGCGTGTCAATATGGATACTCTACATGTCAATATGAATACACCAATTGACTACATTAAAACTAAGTCTAGGTGAAGGGTTAGATCTTTAAAACTTGTTTCTGAAATATGCGCAACAACTAAAAGACAGACGGACAGTTGACTAAATCGACTTGTCTTGATGAGAGTTCACGATTACGAAGTTTCTGACAAACTGATAAAGCTTTCTGATACCTGATGAACACATGTCACAAGATTGATAAAGTTTCAGACAAAATTATAACACCTCTTCATACTACCTATATGTAAAGAGAATAAAAATTACCTTTGCCTTAAAACGATTAACTTGAAAAGCTTTCACTTTTAAGGAGTTTTGTTTCGGATTTATTGAGTTTCTACAATTTAACAATATTATACTATTTTCTTTCCTTACATTTTTGTTCACCGTGTAATTATAACTGCTCAAATGTGAAATATGAGTTTGAAAAATGATGTACTATATGCATGCGCCGTTGGCTATTAATTTACAGTTCTAGCCAAACACTTCATTCATCTGCTGCATTCATATGATTGATATCAAATCAAAAATACTCCAGACGAGCTAAAATCAAGCTTCGTAAGCGAACTTGCAATATCCAAAACTGTGATGAAAGGTTTGCATATTTCAATTTGTATTGTTGGGATTGATAGTATATGATTTATAAAATTCATAGACATATACAACAGTCCTCGAATAGCTATACATACTATAGGGTGTCTTTTTTTAGAGGTGTAAAACCCCAAATTGAATTAAAATACTGAGGTTATACGATTTCAAACTGAAAATCGGCTTTATTAGAAAGATGATTTTAACTCATTAGTGTTTGCATTTTGTTGGGCCTGTGGGTCGCGGATGCCTCGGATGTGCCATACTCTGGAAGTCTAATTTTCGACCACTTTTTCTTTAGAGTATACGTGGTGCGAAAACAGTGCATAGTTAATCGAATTAGTCGCTCGGATGTATGATTATGTTGACCGTAAAATCGAAGCGCTGTAACATTCCCGAACTGAAACACGATTTTCGAAATAAATTTGCACAATTTGCAAACGTTGTTCTGGCGCTAGTCTATTCATGATAAAATGCCAAACCAAACTGAGCACAAATGACCATAGCATTGCCAGTTCTGCTTAATTCATGACAGTTTAATCCCTATCGGTATATGGAATATCTAAAAAAAAAAGACGATATATATAGTATGTTTACATAGAAACAACTGAAAGCAGCTGATGGTAAATACTAACTGACTTGGAGCATTTGTATTTGTATACAATTTACGTACGTATATGTTTGTAAATTTGCATTTGCAAGTTATATGTAAGTCTATGTGTCACTAGGTGTGCGCATATCAAGATTGTCACGACGTCATTTTTGGTTAAATGCCAAATCCATATGCAGATATTTATGACTAACGGATGTAGACTACTACTGTCTGTTTCACTTTGAGTTTGAGTCAGTATCCGCCATTATGTTTCTCTGCTGGCCACCCATCTGTCTGACTACCCGTTCCCATATTTACAAACGCGAACAAGCTTTTGTACTGTATGTACTTAGTGTGTATACGAGTATATATGGGTGTGTATATACTATGTATTTATATGTGCATAAAAGTGAGAACAGCAAAAGCGACGGGTGTTGCTATAACAAACAATAAAGGTGTCATTCAGGATATAAAGGCTAACAAACAAACAAGCAAATATACATACTCATAGAAGTAAATATACACACAGACAGATAGATAGATAGACAGACAGACAGACAGACAGACAGACAGACAGACAGACGGACAGACGTACAAACAAACAAATGCAACCATTTGCATAGATAGCGCGCTTTGTTTGTAAGATATATATATGTATATATATATATATATATATATATATATATATATATATATATATATATATATATATATATTATATATATATATATATATATATATATATATATATATATATTGTCAGTCACTGAATATTCATTCATACGTATCTCTGTATCTGTATATATGAGGGAGTTAAAGTCTGTGTTTGTTTATTGAATTGTTCGATTGCCACCATCATCGACAATAATTGGCTTGGGATTTGAAATATTTGAAGGTGTCACTAAAGAGATTTGCGTTAAAATGAATTCAAACGCAGAGGTTTCATGTGATATCGTTAAATACTCTAGTGCCTGAAATATAGTGTGTGTAATACTGTGTGAAAATAGGAGTGTATCCTTAAGAGTGTATAGAAAAATCTATTGCAGCAGTTAATAGTTAACAAAAGAACTAAGGGTACTTATTTAAAGATCCACTCTTTTTTTTTCTTTTCTATTGCTTAAATATTTGGTTTATGCTAAATTGAACCTTCCGAAAATGGAACTACAAATGAGTTTAGAAGTATTTGAAGTATATTGAAATACTCATTAAGTTCATATATATATATATATATATATATATATATATATATATATATATATATATATATATATATATATATATATATATATATATATATATATATATATATATATATATATATATATATATATATATATATATATATATATATATATATATATATATATATATATATATATATATATATATATATATATATATATATATATATATATATATATATATATATATATATATATATATATATATATATATATATATATATATATATATATATATATATATATATATATATATATATATATATATATATATATATATATATATATATATATATATATATATATATATATATATATATATATATATATATATATATATATATATATATATATATATATATATATATATATATATATATATATATATATATATATATATATATATATATATATATATATATATATATATATATATATATGATAAAAAATTGCCTCTATTGAATACATCTGCGGGTGTCGGTAAATGGAACATCGACAAAAAATGGTTGCTAAATAAAATAAAACGCACAGTTGCAAAAATATTGTCTATCAGTAAAACACAATCGAACTAATGGTCTGATTGTTAAGTGAAATGGTTGTTTTTCAAGGAAATATTTTTGTAATATACTAACTAATTAATAACGATTCACAAAAATAAAAAAACCGGCCAAGTGTGAGTCGGACTGGCGCACGAAGGGTTCCGTACCATTATCTATAAGAAAT
>JAWNNQ010000387.1:25000-37804 GCA_035044765.1 Leucophenga montana | reverse complement strand
CTAAGTCAACTCGTATGAGTTTGTTTATGTGCGAAGTCAGCAGCGCTGTGAAGGAGGAAGAAGGGAAAAGAAAAACATGCGGTTTGTCGCCAGCTAGACGCTCAAGCAGATTATTGCAAAAACAAAATACACGCTGTGTGCGCTTATGCATGAAGCCCGAAGCGAAGCTCAGCTACAAAATCATAACAAACCGTTGTGCATGTACACGAGCTGAGTGATTCATCGTGAGCAAAACATTTCGTACCGAAGGCTCATGCTTATGAACACACGATTGATGTGTTCATCAGCATGAGCTGATTTTTATTCAACGCTGTGTTTCGGTGGCCGGCGCGCACTAAACTACACCGAATGGTGCGCTTTCCGCCCTTGACCGATATACGGTTGCAGAGCCACCTAAGTAAGTAAGGCGTTTCGTTCAGTGAGTGGAATTGAGTAAGACTTTTTGCGTATGAGTAATCAAGAAAAAAGTGAATTCTGCAGCTCTACATATATATAGCTAACCTTCTCGCACACTGTCGTTTTTAAAATCACAAAAAAAAAAATGAAGGATGAAATATATGCTCATATTATTCTTGTTTGATTTTCTAGGTGTAATAAAATTTAGAGAAAGTTGGGAAGTAAATAGAATAGTCAGGCTATGCCGCAAAATGTTGCAACATATCGGATGCTTATAGGTGGTGTAGATCAATGAGGGAAATATAGTTTACTTTTGGTTTCGTTTCTTTCGTTTTTTTGTCGGCTGAAAAAACTTACTGAGTGACAGGCACCCTTACACAGTTTACATATATTGTATTATAAGAGCAAACCAAAAATCGTACCAAAATCAGCGGTCCTCATACCAACCTTCCAACCGAAAAACATTCAACATTTTTGAAAGGATTCTACCAAAAGCTTCAACCGTGATGTGCATATGTATTGTTCATACAGACATATGTACATTGGCTAATACGATTTTTAAACTTAGTGATAGATTCCAATTCTAGGAACAATAAATAATAGTAATGAGAAAAATATTATCGGTATTTTAAACAAAATACATTTTATTTAAGCGTATTGACACGATAAAAAAGAGGTAAAAGAATTCAAATTTCGATACTTAGCTTTATCATATAGAGATGTTTTACTAAAAAATACTTTACACTAGATTAAAAAGATGATTTAGCAAAATTAGTTTAAACAGAAAAAAACTTTACCTTCGGTTAAACCGAAGCTTGATTGATTCACACAAAATTTCAAATCGTCTTGTAAAATATAAACATGTGTGGCGTGTTTTAAAAAGATACCCCAACAAATGGGCGAAATATGCTCATTTGTATATGTGTGTGAAAAGCATATCACATTTCAAGCTGATATTGTCATAAATAAAGAATTTTCGCATTCAAAAGCACAAAAGTGTGTGGGGTGGGACCGCACCCATTACTATATTTATATGAAGCGGCTGTCCGTAAAAAGCCACTATATCAAATATCAGCCGATATTGAGCTAAATAAAGAAGTTTTTCACATAAAGAGTCGAAACTGGGATGCTGGTTTGTATGAGGTTTGTATAGGAGGGGATCGCACTCAATGTGATCGTCTATAAGTTGATACTGACTGCAATAAAAAAGTTTTTCATACAAAAAGTCGAAAGTGAGTTTGTATGTATGGATTTTATTGGATTTGACTGCAATAAAAATAAGTCTAAGTATCGGGATACAGATGGATATATTAAAAATTGATACCTAAAAAATGAGCCACAACTAACGGATAGAATATGTGTCAATGGTATAAAAACCAGATATGTATGTACATTGAAACCAATTAAAATATAGTACATACATACTATATTATAATTGGTGGCAATATATTCTTAATGGGGTCTATGATGTCTCCTTTAATTCGTCACAAAAAAACTTTCAGACAAACTGATATCATTTGAAACTATGTGTCAATGGTACAAAAACCAGATATGTATGTACATTGCCACCAATTATAATATAGTATATACACTTGCTCGAAAAAGTCTGCGTACACCAAATAAAAATTTGCAATTTTAACTTTAATCGCAAATATCTCAGCTAATGTTTTTGTATTGAATCAAATTTTGTTTAATTATATAGTTTATTAATTTCTCTTAACTAATAATTTGCTGTATTTTAATACTTAAATTTATAGATTTAATTCATTTTATGCTACATGTCAGAAAAGCACTACCACAAAAGTCTGCGTACAGCTGCATACGAGATTCGTGGAATGAGCGAATATGCGATTACCGCTACCTAAAAATATTCTAAAAAAAGCCTTATCTCACAGTGGAATTTTAGTTCATTCTTTTTTAATCAATTGGAGTATCAAAAAAATGTTAAAGCTCCATGGACAACAAAGGAAATCAAATTTTTGCGGACGGGTGAATAAATTTTTTAAAGCTATATCTTGAGGGAAAATCCTATAGAAAAATTGGAAAATTAGTTGGCAGAGCTCACTCATCAATACAAAGACTTGTAACTAAGTTACATCCTGCCAAAACCCCGATCAGGTCGTCCATCTCTCTTAACAAAATTAAATAAAAAGGCGACATTCAATTAGTAGGACACAATCCAAGCTCACCAACTGAAATTAGAAGTAGAAGAAAGGTATTCAAAAATAATTTCCAATGTTACAGCCTTGAAATTTAAAAAAAAAAATGCTGGGTATCATGGTCGAGTTGCCCGTAAGAAGCCCCATATCTCAGCTGCAAATAAGAAGAAGCGCATGGAGTTTACAAATGAGTACATTTCGAAGCCCCCAGAGTTTTGGAACAAGGTTTTTTTCGGATGAGAAGAAATTTCGTATTTTCGTAATAAAAGGAAAAATGCTGGTACGAAGAAAGAGCAGTACGGCCTTCGAAAATGAAAATTTGTTGGTTTGAGGTGTATGGCAGCCAAACTAACATTTATTGAATCAATAATGGGACTAAACTAGTTATATCGAAGTTTTTAAGGATAATTTGCGGCAAAGTTCCCATGTAATATATTATAGTTTTTAACTTAACTGATTGATTTACATACGATAAAAAAAGCCAAGTTCCCAGAAGTTGGGGCTGCGAGAAGAGTTTTGATTTCAGCAAGACAATGACCCCAAGCACAGTGCGCATAAAGTAAAGCTCTGGCTCCTTTAAAATATAAAAAATAAGTTGAGAACAGCACCCCAATGTCGGGACCTGATTCCTATAGAGCATTTGTGGGACTTACATACCATTACCTCCAAAAATATAAAAAAAGACATAATAATGGAGGAATGAAAAAATTACAACTGAAGATAAAAAAAAAATTTGTGGACTACATGCCAAGACGTCTTAAAGAGGTACTGGCGAGAAAGGGTTATCCTACCATTTATTAACATATCATTTTCTTCGAAAAAAGAAGCCTGTACGCAGACATTTGTGGTAGTGCTTTTCTGACATGTAGCATAAAATGAATAAAAACTATAAATTTAAGTATTAAAATGCAGCAAATATATTATAGTAGAAGAGCCCGGCACGCTAAATTTGCAGTTACTAAAGCGTCATGGGGACCCATGGATTGGATTGTGAAGATTAGGTTCTAAAACGAAAAAAAGTTTATGTTAAATTTTCCATTTTAGTGAAGGGCAAATTTTCAAAAAAGTAAAAAAAAAAACAGTCACACGGAAATACTTGAGCGCGTCAGACATTCATAGTGTATATGGGCTTTGCCTTTCTGATAACCGAGAGATATTAATCTGACGATTAACTAGTCTAAGTCAACTCGTATGAGTTTGTTTATGTGCGAAGTCAGCAGCGCTGTGAAGGAGGAAGAAGGGAAAAGAAAAACATGCGGTTTGTCGCCAGCTAGACGCTCAAGCAGATTATTGCAAAAACAAAATACACGCTGTGTGCGCTTATGCATGAAGCCCGAAGCGAAGCTCAGCTACAAAATCATAACAAACCGTTGTGCATGTACACGAGCTGAGTGATTCATCGTGAGCAAAACATTTCGTACCGAAGGCTCATGCTTATGAACACACGATTGATGTGTTCATCAGCATGAGCTGATTTTTATTCAACGCTGTGTTTCGGTGGCCGGCGCGCACTAAACTACACCGAATGGTGCGCTTTCCGCCCTTGACCGATATACGGTTGCAGAGCCACCTAAGTAAGTAAGGCGTTTCGTTCAGTGAGTGGAATTGAGTAAGACTTTTTGCGTATGAGTAATCAAGAAAAAAGTGAATTCTGCAGCTCTACAATATATAGCTAACCTTCTCGCACACTGTCGTTTTTAAAATCACAAAAAAAAAAATGAAGGATGAAATATATGCTCATATTATTCTTGTTTGATTTTCTAGGTGTAATAAAATTTAGAGAAAGTTGGGAAGTAAATAGAATAGTCAGGCTATGCCGCAAAATGTTGCAACATATCGGATGCCTATAGGTGGTGTAGATCAATGAGGGAAATATAGTTTACTTTTGGTTTCGTTTCTTTTCGTTTTTTTGTCGGCTGAAAAAACTTACTGAGTGACAGGCACCCTTACACAGTTTACATATATTGTATTATAAGAGCAAACCAAAAATCGTACCAAAATCAGCGGTCCTCATACCAACCTTCCAACCGAAAAACATCCAACATTTTTGAAAGGATTCTACCAAAAGCTTCAACCGTGATGTGCATATGTATTGTTCATACAGACATATGTACATTAGCTAATACGATTTTTAAACTTAGTGATAGATTCCAATTCTAGGAACAATAAATAATAGTAATGAGAAAAATATTATCGGTATTTTAAACAAAATACATTTTATTTAAGCGTATTGACACGATAAAAAAGAGGTAAAAGAATTCAAATTTCGATACTTAGCTTTATCATATAGAGATGTTTTACTAAAAAATACTTTACACTAGATTAAAAAGATGATTTAGCAAAATTAGTTTAAACAGAAAAAAACTTTACCTTCGGTTAAACCGAAGCTTGATTGATTCACACAAAATTTCAAATCGTCTTGTAAAATATAAACATGTGTGGCGTGTTTTAAAAAGATACCCCAACAAATGGGCGAAATATGCTCATTTGTATATGTGTGTGAAAAGCATATCACATTTCAAGCTGATATTGTCATAAATAAAGAATTTTCGCATTCAAAAGCACAAAAGTGTGTGGGGTGGGACCGCACCCATTACTATATTTATATGAAGCGGCTGTCCGTAAAAAGCCACTATATCAAATATCAGCCGATATTGAGCTAAATAAAGAAGTTTTTCACATAAAGAGTCGAAACTGGGATGCTGGTTTGTATGAGGTTTGTATAGGAGGGGATCGCACTCAATGTGATCGTCTATAAGTTGATACTGACTGCAATAAAAAATTTATTCATACAAAAAGTCGAAAGTGAGTTTGTATGTATGGATTTTATTGGATTTGACTGCAATAAAAATAAGTCTAAGTATCGGGATACAGATGGATATATTAAAAATTGATACCTAAAAAATGAGCCACAACTAACGGATAGAATATGTGTCAATGGTATAAAAACCAGATATGTATGTACATTGAAACCAATTAAAATATAGTATATACATACTATATTATAATTGGTGGCAATATATTCTTAATGGGGTCTATGATGTCTCCTTTAATTCGTTACAAAAAAACTTTCAGACAAACTGATATCATTTGAAACTATGTGTCAATGGTACAAAAACCAGATATGTATGTACATTGCCACCAATTATAATATAGTATATACACTTGCTCGAAAAAGTCTGCGTACACCAAATAAAAATTTGCAATTTTAACTTTAATCGCAAATATCTCAGCTAATGTTTTTGTATTGAATCAAATTTTGTTTAATTATATAGTTTATTAATTTCTCTTAACTAATAATTTGCTGTATTTTAATACTTAAATTTATAGATTTAATTCATTTTATGCTACATGTCAGAAAAGCACTACCACAAAAGTCTGCGTACAGCTGCATACGAGATTCGTGGAATGAGCGAATATGCGATTACCGCTACCTAAAAATATTCTAAAAAAAGCCTTATCTCACAGTGGAATTTTAGTTCATTCTTTTTTAATCAATTGGAGTATCAAAAAAATGTTAAAGCTCCATGGACAACAAAGGAAATCAAATTTTTGCGGACGGGTGAATAAATTTTTTAAAGCTATATCTTGAGGGAAAATCCTATAGAAAAATTGGAAAATTAGTTGGCAGAGCTCACTCATCAATACAAAGACTTGTAACTAAGTTACATCCTGCCAAAACCCCGATCAGGTCGTCCATCTCTCTTAACAAAATTAAATAAAAAGGCGACATTCAATTAGTAGGACACAATCCAAGCTCACCAACTGAAATTAGAAGTAGAAGAAAGGTATTCAAAAATAATTTCCAATGTTACAGCCTTGAAATTTAAAAAAAAAAAATGCTGGGTATCATGGTCGAGTTGCCCGTAAGAAGCCCCATATCTCAGCTGCAAATAAGAAGAAGCGCATGGAGTTTACAAATGAGTACATTTCGAAGCCCCCAGAGTTTTGGAACAAGGTTTTTTTCGGATGAGAAGAAATTTCGTATTTTCGTAATAAAAGGAAAAATGCTGGTACGAAGAAAGAGCAGTACGGCCTTCGAAAATGAAAATTTGTTGGTTTGAGGTGTATGGCAGCCAAACTAACATTTATTGAATCAATAATGGGATAAACTAGTTATATCGATGTTTTTAAGGATAATTTGCGGCAAAGTTCCCATGTAATATATTATAGTTTTTAACTTAACTGATTGATTTACATACGATAAAAAAAGCCAAGTTCCCAGAAGTTGGGGCTGCGAGAAGAGTTTTGATTTCAGCAAGACAATGACCCCAAGCACAGTGCGCATAAAGTAAAGCTCTGGCTCCTTTAAAATATAAAAAATAAGTTGAGAACAGCACCCCAATGTCGGGACCTGATTCCTATAGAGCATTTGTGGGACTTACATACCATTACCTCCAAAAATATAAAAAAAGACATAATAATGGAGGAATGAAAAAATTACAACTGAAGATAAAAAAAAAATTTGTGGACTACATGCCAAGACGTCTTAAAGAGGTACTGGCGAGAAAACGTTATCCTACCATTTATTAACATATCATTTTCTTCGAAAAAAGAAGCCTGTACGCAGACATTTGTGGTAGTGCTTTTCTGACATGTAGCATAAAATGAATAAAAACTATAAATTTAAGTATTAAAATGCAGCAAATATATTATAGTAGAAGAGCCCGGCATGCTAAATTTGCAGTTACTAAAGCGTCATGGGGACCCATTGGAAGATTAGTTTCTAAAACGAAAAAAAGTTTGTTAAATTTTCCATTTTAGTGAAGGACAATTTTTCAAAAAAGTAAAAAAAAAACAGTCACATGGAAATACTTGAGCGCGTCAGACATTCATAGTGTATATGCGCTTTGCCTTTCTGATAACCGAGAGATATTAATCTGACGATTAACTAGTGGGGGGTGGCCGTAAAAAGGGGTAGAAAAAAAGTTATTCGAGCGTGTCATATATTCAGAGGGAATGTTAGGTGAACTCAAAAAAGTGTCCTATTCAAATGGCTGACGATTTGGACGTGACCAAAAGTCATGACCGATTTTTGAAACTGTAAAAAAAAAAATGTGACCTTGAAATACTCGAGCGCGTCAGATTTTTATACAGACGGTTCAACTTGATGTCTTAGTCGTTTTAAATGACAATCTGACAATTATATGGAGGGATATTGTAAATGTGAAAATTTGAAAAAAAAAATTTCGTTTTTTTTTTTCAATAATTTATTAATATAAAAGTAGATAAACAAATATATTCAAAATAAGAATTTTACTCTTCATCCTCACTGGATTCGTCTTCAAAATTGGTTTCCACTTGTTCAACTTCCTCGTCATCTCTGTTTCTGTAAGCAGGAATGGTTATGATACTTCACAATTTTTTATTTATTTTATGACTATTTTTATTTGTGGACTCCATGCCAAGGCGTCTTACGGTGGTACTGACGAGAAAGAGTTATCCTACCATTTATTAACATATCATTTCCTTCGAAAATAGAAGCTTGTACGCAGACTTTTGCAGTAGTGCTTTTCTGACATATTGTAGCATAAAATTATTCTAAACTATAATTTTATGTATTAAAATGCAGCAAAAATATTATTAGTTTAGAGAAATTAATAAACTATATAATAAACCAAAGTTTTATTCAATACATAAAACATTAGCTGAGCTATTTGCGATTAAAGCTAAAATTTCAATTTGTTTGTGGTGTATACAGAGCTACAAACAAGTTCTTTAAACTGAAACATATGCATTTTTTTAGTTCTTATTTCTTGTTTTGTTTTATTTAGCCCGGCCAGACATGCACAAAATTTTGACATATAATACAAAACAACTGTTCATAATATATAATACTCAAGACAGTTTACTTCATAATACTAATAAAACAAACAAAAAAAGCACTTTTGAACTTAACTATTAAACTTGTAAAAAACACCATTAGTATTTTCTTGTAAATTTTGCATTATTCGTAACATCAGGCAGGTATTCATTGTCTTTTTCGTAATTACGAAAATATCCATCGTACTTACAATGTTCTCTTGCACCGGCACCTGGTGACACCATGGCAGGTAAGGCTCGTAAAAATCCATGAGAACCGGACGGTATAGGAGGCGTAGGTGGTACTGATAAACCACAGCGATTATACAAAAATGGCATAATACCTGTTAGATTTGTGTGTAGTGTTAGTACATCAGCGAGATCACATTCCTGGGCCTGCGACAGAAATTCGTTAAATGGATTACTTGGTATCATGCCAAAATGGTCAAATGAATCCACATAGGCTTCAGTATCCTTGCGATACAATTCCAAAAAATCGCCCAATAGTTTCGCGACCATTGCAGATCGAGCTTTGCTGATAACTTTCATGCTTTGAGGATTTCTGAATAAAATTGGAGGTTTCACTGTGCCGCCGTATCTTGTCAGAAACTTAAGAATAATTTTTTCGTGGCTGTCCTTTGACTCTTGGGTCAATCGATGAAGAATTGACTCTAAATATAAGCTAAATGTTTGCCTCGCTTGAAATTGTGTCAATTCAGATCCACTTCCAATTAATTTAATGATTTGTTTACGCAATCGTTTACGTTCCTCCTCGCAGCGTTCAACAATATGCTTTTTGACAAATGGTATTTCTGAATCAGTTTCTAACGCTCTCTCATATTGTTTCATTCGGTTCGATTGAGAATTGTCACCTTTCTTACAGCGTAATCCCTTGCAAAATAGATTACTATGCAGCATCATATTATAGTTGTGTTGCATTACCATCGATTGAAAAGTTTGTCCCTGAACATTCGTTGTTGATATTGGTATACCAGTAGTAGGATCTAAAAAATTACCATATCGCTGCAAGCTGTCATCAGTTGGGAATATGCGCACAAATCCGCCGCGACGAGCATACTGTAAGCGTGCATGCCTTACAATTCGTTGTTCCTCCTGCGTCAGTTGTGATACCTTTAAAGATTTAGATTTTATTGTTCTTCCTGCTTGTGGAGGCACACCATTTTTTTTTATGAGCGGAGGCACACTCACAGCGTCCGTAGAATGAGCACGACGTGAACAGCTTACATTGCGAAATCGTGTCCACTTTGTGTCATATTGTGAGCGCATGTCGGGGCCATAGGCTGGAATACCAACACAAGTCAGCAAGTCTGCAATAAGACTTGCTTTTACTTTCGTATCCAAAGGACTGTCAACACCCATTGATGGCGAGAGATTAACTTCTAGCAACCATGGCTTCAATGAGTCGTCTATAAGTATATCGAACCCATATAATTCAAAGCAATTGTTACCATTCGGTACGAACATTCGGCATGCTGAGATTATTGTTTGTGCACACGCCAATATTGATTTTATTATCAGATCCTCAATATTGTGCATTAAAAGTCGAGTATCACAACCCTGCATCTTCAGGTGCCGCAATAATGCCGACAGTGTCCATTTGTGACCGACGTCCTCGTCGTGTGCATCACTAGACCGTATATAATCGGAATGATACTTGTTAATACTATAGTTGCATAAATGCATACAAGGATTCCATAGATGTTCGGTGTTTCGATCGTACTTTACTGTGGCCAGACGAACTAAACCCTCTTCGTAAATAAATATAACAAGAGGATCAAACGATGTAACCAAGACATAGACCCTTAAATCGCACTTGTGGCCATCAATGCACAGCGGGTCGATAATGTACTTTGATACCAAAACCTGCTCATCTTGGGGTATTTGATCAGGCTAAAATGACAAAGGCAGTTAAAAGTTATTTAACGCTTGTCGAATATACTCAGTAACAATTATTACTTGCCGAATTAACAATAAAAATTCCTCGGCCCCTGCTAGATGCTGCTGGTTTCACAATCCATGGGCCGCGGTGTTTATTATGTGCTATTACCAAGTCCTTGTATTCCAAGGGCAAAATGAAAGATTGTGGTACGATGTCAAAGTGGCGCATACCTCTTAAATGTTGCATGCGCTCTATATTTTTGTAAAGACGGTCCTTCCGCGTTAACTCGTATGATCTGAAAAGTCACAAAATTTATAAAAGTTATGTAAAACAAAATTAAGTTCGGACTAACAAAAACGACGCCGAAAAGGTAGTAGAGAATGGCCCAGATTTTTGCGGATACACTCAAAACACTTGTAACTGAGGTTCTTTCTTTGTTTTGTTACATACGTTTTGACAGCTCATCAAACCTAATATATCATGTTACAAATATTTTATACAGGGTATAATGACACTCAAAATCTTTATAAGAAATACTAATATTCAAACTATTAAACTTCTCAATCTTTGTCAAAACACTTAGCAAATGCTATATACTTGGTGAGAGCCGTGGTGTAGCATGCGAGCAGCCAGTTACCAGTGGATATGAAATTGTGACCGCGAAAGAGATAGTGAAATTTCGTGCTTTACTTTGTATTCACTTGGATATTATTTTGGTGTCGTATGCAATTCACGAAGCGAAAACAAAATCAAATTGGTTCTGCAAAGAAAATAAGAACTACAATATACATCGATTTTTGTATTTTGTATAAGTTGTCATTCTTTGCTTTAAATCAGAACAGGAATAGGCAAGGCATAAGGAAAAAAATAGAAAGAAGTTTAATGACTTAGTGATTACTAGCAATGTTTTGTCTTTGCCCGTCGTGTGTTTTGTTTGAGTGTCTCTCTCTCTGTTTCTAGGTTTTGTTGTGATTAGCGCGGGTAATCATACCTTGGAAAATGGTTAACTCGTTGATAAGGTGCTAAATTTCGAAGCACGTCTAGTTTCATATGAATTCCGGTCCAGAGAATATTGAAATGATCATCGCCGTGCACTTCGGTTAACCCGTGCACATGAAAAATTTTTCTTAATAATTTTGTTTCAGTTTGAGAGAATTTATAACTAATTTTAAGTTGATGAGCCGGCATCTCGATTATAAACTCATTATCCTCCTCACTCCCTCCATATTGCTCATCTTCACCGATTTCATTGCAATCTTCGATATAATCTTCAGGTTGCAACGAAGCATAGCCAGCGTCATTACGCAATTCTTCTTGAATACTAATTTTAAGATGTTTATTTAGCCATTTGCTTTGCGTGGTGATCTGTTTTTGGTGAGTTTCAAGACATTCACTTGAAATAGAATTTTCACTCCAGGATGATTCGTTTATTTTTTGCATAGAGCCTTGCAATGCGTTTTTTTCATGTTGATTTGATATTCCACTATTTTTAACTGAAACATATATTTTTCTTTGTTGTACATAAATATCAGGTTTGGACATTCGGCTCTTTAGAAGGTGCGCATCACCATTCCATTTTTCGGATGTCGCCGCTGTTGATTTTGATATTTCGCAATAGCTGTGGTTGATATTCCCCGAGGTTTTATTATCAGTTGATGATCTGTAAGATAAATGCGTATCCATCAGGGAATTGGCAGAACTTTTAGCAGATAGTGATTTTCTCGTTCTAGGATTAAGAATGTTTGTACGAAACACCAGGACAGCATCCCGGGAACCAATAGCACCACTAGTTATCCATTCAGTTTTCTTAATCTCCTTTGGTTTCTTTTCGCTGTAATGAAAAAGAAAATAATGATAATTATCAGCTTGGATTTTGTGTTTGTTTTCTAATATCTTATCTTTCTTTTCTTCCCTCGACACTTTCGGCTCCTTCACAATATTCTCGACTCGAAAGTCCTATTAATTTGTGACACCATTACAATTGTGATGGTCTCCTCGTGGTGATCTTCTTACCAATGAAACATATTGAATCGGAAGCGAATTCGAGCGGCGACTTTGAATTTCATTATTGCTAAGATAAGTCTAATAATATAGTGCTCAATCTAAGCACATGTATATGCTCAAAGAACTTGCTCAAAAAAAAAACTAAACTACCTTAACAACCTTTATGGAAAATTCATGTCTTATGATTAAAGAATTGGTATATTCTGATAGTAAAATCAAAGTCCATTTAAAAAAAATTATAATAATTTAAAAATCGTCTGATTTTATTTTTGGATTCTTAAATTAAAAATCAAAAATACAGGGACTGTAATCATTAAAAGTTTGATTTTGATGATTTTTTAACTAAATATTGAACTTATAATCATTATTTTCAGTCGCTAATGATAATAATTAATAAGTATTGTATTGTACCGGGCATATAATAAAGATAATTTCCGCTATTTTATTCATTTTCACACGCACAGAATGTGTGTGAACCAAAAAACAACAAACGCTTTTATGTGCGAGCGCTTATGCGCTTCACTCAACGTTTTTTTGATTTTT
>JAWNNQ010000387.1:0-20000 GCA_035044765.1 Leucophenga montana | reverse complement strand
AAAAAAATACATTTACTGCCACTATATTGGGACAGTGAAGATAATTCTCTCGTAGCAAATAAGTAAGGCTATTCATTTTTCTTGAGAACATATTCACCGCACACTGATCAGAAACTATCTTGGTTGCTCACGCACTCAAACTCGTTTTTGTTTGCTAATTTTGTTAAATTCCAATCAATTAGAAAAATGAATGAAGAGAATCGTCGTTTGGTCGACGTGTTTAAAGAAAAAATCTTAACTACATACTGCGCATATGCGTAACTACATACTGCGCATATGCGAAGAATGCGTTTTCTCTAATTTTATAACCATAAAAAGTGCGTGACGTAGTGTCTGGGCCAGAGCCGCATGACAAGCAAGTGGTCACTGCAAATCCGGCACGATCAGCTTATAACGGTAACTAGGACTCAATGACAGAGCTGGAACGTAAATCTGGGGGCCATCCTTTCGAAACGGGCACTGTGATAGGAATTAAGAAATCCATAGTCGAATTATACTATGTATTGATTGAATTAAACACCATAAAAGCTTTAAATAGGGGAAATTACAAAACAGAACAATTTTAATTTTGACATCTTCACTGGTCGGTATTAATCCATAAATTTTCAATATCTTGTTTTCTACGTAACAGTCCGATCCATATGTAAAAAAGAAACTGGATATAATTTGACGCAGGCGAATCCGTAGATGACATCAAGCAAAGTTGATCAACATACGGCAAAGCTCAAAATCTGCAAATAACGGGTGTCCCAAGTAGAGCGCCGGATTTGGGTTTTAAATAAAACACTGTTCTTTGATAAAAATTTCCGAAACTTTTATGGAAACATAAAGTAGACATCATGAGGTTATGTATGGAATAACACATCGGGTAAATGGCCGCCTCGGCTTTGCTGGCAACAACAAGAAAATGCCGATTTTTAAGACAAAATTATCTTTAGGGATGAGGCTCATTTTCATCTCGATGGCTTCGTTAACAGGAAATATTGTCGCATTTGGGGCTCTGAAAATCCACGAGTGATTTATGAGAAACAAATGCATCCACAGCGTGTCACTGGTTAGTGTGGATTTTGGGCTATTAGATTTTCCATGATTTGATATATTAGACTTGCTGCCCATTTTTATGTAATGTGATTATAAAATTATAACATAACTTTGTGGACAGATTGAAAAGAATTTAATAGGGAAAACAAATGGAGCTAGAACATTGTTTTAGTATGCAACTGGGAATATTATCAGGGCCAGGTAGGAAAAAAAAATTTAATGGATAAAAGGAATGTTAACATATTTTGCATGGAGATAGCAGAAAATATCAACTCATACGATGTCAGAAAGTGGGACCCAATATTTTAAATTTAAATTTTTTAAATAAACGGGATTAAACATTTTTAAATCAGTAAAGGCTACGAGAAAACCAAGGCTGTCTTTTTCCTGAACTAGGGAGAGTAGTGTATGGAATGCATCTGTCAAAATAACTGAGAATGATGAAATAAAAAAAATTCGTTGCCAATTCCATATACAAGTATGTACATCGTTCGAGATCAATCCAATCGGTATTGAAAAGTAAGTGCTTCAACTTGACATAGTCAGTTTTTCTAAAACATCTGACACGTCGTAGAGATTTATTTTCTCATGTGAACGACATACAAGATCTGTCGCAAGAGAGACAGGGCTTTTTAAAAATATCCTTCAGTGACATTTTGTAAAAATGTTATGACAATCGGACCACTACAAGCGAAGTTATCACGCTGAAAAAACAATCTCGAACAAAGAGCAAATATTAAGTTCTGTTTTAAACTTAGTAAAGCTTTCACCGAAACGTTCCAAATGATGAAACAAGTTTATGGTGACAATTGTCTATCCCGTAGCAATGTTCACGAGTGGTTTAAACTTTTCAAGAAGATTGAGAAGACCTCTGTGACGATGAAAAGTCGGCCCGGCCAAAATCAGTGGTGATCGTAAAGAACATTGAAAAAGTGCGTGAATTCATACAAAATGAGCCGAAATCTTCGTTGCGTCATATGGAAATGGAATTAAATATTCCCAAAGATTCGATTCATCGCATTTTGACTGAAAAATTGGGTCTACGGAAGGTGTTTTCACAGTTTGTTCCGCACAAATTGACTAACGACCAAAAATTGCTCCAAATCCAAAATTCTAAGGACTTGATTTAAAGAGTCGAGAAGAAGTATTCGATTGTGACTGGTGATGAGACGTGGTGCTTTCAATAGGATCCCGAAACCAAACGTCAAAGTGCCGAAATCAGTGGAAGCATCCAGACGATCCAAAACCGAAAAAAGTCGTCTTGACTAACTATCGTTATAACTAAACTTAAACAAATGTTTATTAATCAACTATTGTTATAACTAAACTTAAACTAATTCTCATTAATCATAATTAAATATTATCCTAAAACTACAAGAAAGTCTTTCTCTTTCTTACATGGGGCTCAACTCAACCCAACTCAACTCGAACATTAAACTGAAAAGTGCCAAATTCAAGTTGCAAAAAATTGTGCGGTTCATATGTAAAGTGCATACCGAAAATATATGTTCTCATTGGCTATGTATAAAGATAACGGTCGCGCAGAAAGAATAAATGGAACAGTAGCGCGTTCGCGGTGGAAGTGAGTAGTGACAATGGAAAAGTTGAAACAAAGTTGAATGAGTTGATTGAATTGTTGACATTGTTGACATTGATTGGACAGGTGGACGAACAGCGTGAAAACAAAGTGAAAATTTCGGTAGAAAACTTTGAAAAAATAATTTGAGATTTTAACGGTAGCTCAGTGCCAGTGGAAAAATGGTTTGATATATTTGAGAACAATGCTGATGCTTAGGAACTGAATAGTAAACAAAAATACGTGCAAGCTCGGGATAAAATGATCGGTGCCGCTAAGTTGTTTATAGAGTCGGAAAATGTGAGCAATTATGATGAACTGAAAAGGGTATTAAAAGAGGAATTTTCAAGCGAGATGAACAGTGCTGATATACATCAACAATTGTGCAAACGTAAAAAAAAAACAGTGAAACTTTTCATGAATACATGCTTAACATGAAGAGGATCGCTAGCAGGGGCAGTGTCGAGAACTCAGCTGTAATAAGATACATAGTTGATGGCTTAAAAATAAAAATTGAACATAAAAACGCGTTATATAGATGCAAATCCTTTTAAAACATTGAAAGAACAGTATGAAATTTTCGAAAGATTAAACAAAACAGACAAACAATTGAGTGGTTGGCCTAAAAAAAAAAAATTCTGTTTTAATTGTGGTTCGTCGGAGCACATAAGAAAAGACTGTAAGCGTGAAACTAAATGTTTTCAATGCAATGAATGCATATATCGCGTAATTGCCCAAAAAATAAAAATGTAAACATTGTGGTCGATCAAAAACGTATAAGGACAATTCATATTGACGGTGTAGATATTGATTGGTTTATCGATACGGATTTGGATGTGTCGATAATTAAAGAAAACATTTTAAAGAAGTTAGGCAGAGTTCAGTTGTATAAAAGTTCGTCTGTGTTGCGCGGCTTAGTCAACTGTATGAAAAACCCTATTGGAGGTTTCGATGCAGAAGTACTTGTTGATGGGTTGCGTACTGTTCAAAAATTTTTTGTTGTATCAAATTATAAAATGGAATGCGACGGCCTATTGGGGTATGACTTTACTAAAAAATTTTGTTTTTCATCAGATGCGAATGGTTTCAAATTTAGTGACCTTATGCCGATTAAGAAAAACTAAATATTTACAATATTATAGAAGTTGAGGACAATATTGATGCACCGCCGCAGTACCAAAGTACTGTGAAAAAATTAATTCAAGACAGCCAGTGCGATCACTTAAACAGTGACCGGTTGAACTAAAAATAATTCCTGATGGAGTAATAAAGCCATTTCATCAGTCACCAAGCCGCCTGTCTGCGGATGAAAGTGAAGCTGTTCGAAAGCAAGTATAAGAATGGTTATATCAAGGCATTGTACGAAAGTCGTCATCAAATGTGGCCAGCAGAGTAGTTGTCGTTAAAAAAAAAGGACAGCACTTTACGAGTATGCGTCGATTATAGGAAACTTAATAGCATGGTGCTAAGCGATTGTTTTCCAGTGCCGCTAATGGATGAGGTATTAGAGAAGTTGCAAGCTGCCAAATTGTTTAATGTGCTCGATCTGGAAAATTTTTCCATGTTCCGGTTGATGAAGAGAGCAGAGCATACACAGCTTTTATGTGTGCAATCTTTCAGCAGAAACAACGGTTAAGCAGCAACACCATTAGCAGGAGAGTGAGAAGAAGGAAACGTCGAGAAGAGTCAGTCGTAATTGAAAATCGCATTTGAAAAGTAGTGGTTCGCAAGTCGTCGCAATGTTGAAGTCAGCAGCCGAAGTTGTTATCGTTACCCACCGTTAATCGAATTAATATAATAATTAAGCCGCATTACTTATTAACTAACTATCGTTATAACTAAACTTAAACAAATGCTTATTAATCAACTATTTTTATAATTAAACTTAAACTAATTCTCATTAATCATAATTAAATATTATCCTAAAACTACAAGAAAGTCTTTCTCTTTCTTACATGTATAATATTATAGCACTAAGCATCAGTGGATTGCGCTTAGTACGCTTTTTGACATGCTACATACTCTTACATATATACGTGCGAACGCTTGAGTTCTGGCACTCAACTACGAAAGAGGCCGAAGAAAAATTCTGCAATTCACTATCCATCCACTTTCGCAAGGTCGGGCCAAAACGACTAAGGAAGGCGTGAAGCCGAAGGCCCAATATAAAGTGAAGACGAGATGTCGACTCAACCACAACAGCGACCACAAACCCTGAGGAGCAAGCTGACTTGGTTCAAGGAAAAGATCGAAGAGGGGCGAAAGGATTTGCGTAAAAGCCAACAATACAGGTTACGTGCAGCAACTATGCCAATAATGTTGAGGATCAGATGATCTGAACCGTTCTGCGCAAGGAGGATTGTGCAGTCAAAGGTTGTCCAAATCATTCCAAATGGTTATATCAACTATTGGTGGTGTATCAGGTATATATGTTATATGTTATTTTTGTTATAAGGGTCAGCAATTTGGTCGGCGCAATTACTTAAAATACTCCTGTGCCGCGCTTGCATTGTGAGGCATCCGGGACTTGGTCACTTTGTGGGAGAAGAATTTTCCGTAATTTGACCTCGGTTCAGTGATTTAGGAGTGGCGGATGGTGTCATCTTCATGTTCGGGGCTCTACTCTCACAGAGCCTGGACAGTACATTTTGTTGGTAACTGTTGCTCAGCTAATACTATTGCCAGCTGTACACAGTTTCTTTTGCACCAACACCTGACATAAAAGAAATAACAACCTAACAAACTGCTGCCGTTGCTAGCTGGGCAGTCCGATACATCACAATGTCATGTCTGTGCGATGTAACGGCTGTTACAATTAGTGTCATATGAGGAGATGTACTAACCTGAGTTCTCATAGGGAGTGGATTGCTGACTTCTTTGCATCGTGCTGTCAATCCGAGCAGAGGAATGTAATGTTTGTTTCACTTGAGTCCCGGTCACCCGTACGGGCGTCATGTAGGACCTATTTTACACAATTTGGGCCAATCCTCCCGTCGCCCTGTCAACAAATTATGCGTGCTCCTATGCGTCCTTCTAGTGCGCAGCGGTTGAACTCTATTAGAGTTTTGCAGCTCAATTGTAATGGTCTGCGTGGGAAACTGGTCAAGATTGTGGATTATATGGAGCATCGTGAAGTCTTATTGCAATAGTGCAACAGACCAAGCTCACAAGTTCATATCGTTTTGCATCTCTAGCTGACTGCAATATAGTCAGGCAGTACAAAGACAGAAGCAGTGGAGGAGCTCTAGCATTCATCGTACATCATACGGTGAATTTCAGACCTTTTTTTTGAAGTCCGGAGATGTGAGTTTGTGAACTTATATCGGCCACCAGTCAACAGCTGCGACCCAGGGTACAGTCCGATATTGAGCCATGTAATGCAAGGGGATCATCGAGTGATTATTGGTGCTATCAATGCACACCATGAGATGTAGTTCTCGTATTTGGGTAATGATTCAAAAGGAATAAATGCTGCGGACCAAATAGACCGCTCTTCTTTTTGCACAATCAACGATGATTGTCCAACAAGGATGAGTACTACTACTGTTAGCTCCCCTGCTTAACTGTCGTCAGTGACTGGCTTGTACCTGCGTGGTTGATTGATGTAGCGTTGAGTTCAGACCATATTCCTATTGTGGTTAACATTACTTGCCCGGAAGACTTTATTAAGTCGGATCGTCGAGTCTTTGTTAACTATAATGGAGCAGACTGGCCTGAGTTTACGAGCTGTAATGAACAAACACTCTTGCCTCCTAATTACGTTAGGGTGGGTGGGAGAAGTTCTCCTAGTATTAGGTCGGTCTTTCCTTTCCTTTCATGCCAACGATCCAAGTAACAGTCGAATTGCATGGTTATCTTATAATGTGAATAATCTCGTTGCGGGGCATAGGAAGGCAAAATGCCTAGAACACTTGGATAATTGTGACTCGGGTTTGCGAGGTCTGTGGAACACTATTAAAAAACATTCTGGTGTTCCTCAGAATAGAGCCCTTTTATCTATCACATTCGTTGGAATATAAAACCGATCTTCAAAGTTGTGTGCAACGTTATTCTGCAGACAGTTCAGTGTAAATTCATAAATATAGCTCAACAAGCAAAACAAGCTGTTTTCCATAATTTGAGTCGAAAGAACACTTCGAAAAGCATTTGAATCAAAAATACGATTAAATATTCTTTCATCCATAGAGGATATTAAATTATAAAGAATTGTAAGCTGCAATGCCCCCCTTTCAGAAAGCGGAGTTTTGAGTTCCTGAACGTTGTTGTAGTGCTTGTGGTTGGCATAAACACATCTCACTAGCATTCCTCAAAAGTTTTTGATTGGGTTCAGGTCAGATTAGCACGCTGGCAACTTCATTACTTTGACATTTTTGACTGCTGTTTCCTTACTAGCATGCACAGGGGCATTGTCATGTAGGAAAATTAACGAATTTGGCTATTTTGAATTAAAAATGGCAATAAACTACATTCCTACATTGTAATGTAGTCTCTACTTCTAATTCGTCCTGATACCACCTGTAATTCAAGTAAACCATCGTCATGAAATGTGCCCTAAACCATCTAACTGCCTCCAAGTTGCGCTTTGATAAAATCTAAGGCTTTTTGTTTAAATTCAGCCAATAATCATTAAATCAGTCAAGCCATCCAAGTTCCATTTTTTCTCGTCAGAAAAAATGGCCTAAATGCAAAATAAATTTATATTATCTTATAATACGAGCAATGCATTCACTTGTGTCCAATTAGTGCGCGAATTTTGTCTTCAAAATTCTAAGCGAGCCTCCTTATATCATTGAAGCAAACATGGTTCCTTTTTCATTTTGCGTCGAGCAATATTCGGGCGTCGATTTGGACACAAAGCCGCGAACCATTTTCGACAATTGGTGGCAACTTGCGGTAGATTTGCTGGCCTTATTTATAATTTTTCTTTGATTTCTTTTCTTTTTCGGCCCTACAGTTCTATTTTTACCATATGCATGACCGGTTCCCAAGAAAATTATAAACTTTCTATAAATTTTTCCTGTATTTCTCCCTTCGAGAAACCCTCCACTTCAAGAGCCAAAATATTTTTCCTCTTTCTACTTCGCCTAACAAAGATGCACGTGGCATAATTACAATTTTCACTATTTATAATTAAAACAATTAAACAAATTTAAATTTTTGCGCACTTGTCACGAATTATCAATGAAATGACATAAATCAATGATTGTGCTATAGTTATGAAACGCCAAAAAAAGGACGCTCACCACTCGTTTTAATTAATTAGTGGATGTTTCAACAAGACACGGCACCATCCCATAAAGTCAGAGAAACCCAACGTTTTTTACAAGATAACGTTCCCAGCTTCATTTCTTCACAGCGGCGGCCACCATATTCAACAAGGACGACTAGGTTTTCGCCCCGGACCGATCTTCACAAGGAGATTTGTGCAGTCAAAGGTTGTTCAACAGCCCAAAAGGCTGTAAGGATCAACAGTTTTGTCGGCGCACTGTTGAAAATACTCATGTGCTCAGTTTGTGGGAGAAAGATTTTCCGGAATGTGACCTCGGTTCAATGTTCCAGGTCTGGCAGATGGTGCCACCTTAAATTTTGTTAGGGCCTCCACTCTCATAGAGACTGGACAGCGCAATTTGTTGCTTAGGTCATTCTGATACCAGTGATAGCACAGGTTCTGTACATATGTACATCTAACATAACGGCAACAACTACCTCACAAATATCTACTATTGCTAGCTGGGTATGCTCTGTTTGTGGCAGTCCGATACATTGTGGCAGTCACAACTGGTGTCATATGAGGAGATGCACTAATCTAAGTTCTCATAGGGAGTGGAGTGCTAACTTCTTTGCGTCGTGCTGTCAATCCGTGCAGAGGAATGTAATGTTTTTTCACCTGAGTGCCGGTCACCCGTGCGGGCGCCATGTAGTTCTTATTCTACACAATCTTCGCCAATGCTCTCGTCGCCCTGTCAACAAATTATGCGTGCTCTCAGTCCTTCTATTGAGCAGCGGTTTAAATCTCTTAGAGTTTTGCAGCTCAATTGTAATGGTCTGCGTGGGAAAGTGGTTGAGATTGAGATATAGGAGCTTCATGACGTCTTAATTGCAGCAGTGCACGAGACCAATTCATAAGCTTATGACATTTTGCATCTCTTGCTGATTTCAATATAGTCAGGCAGGAAGAAACAGGAACAGTGGAGGAGGTCTGGCATTTATCGTACAACGTACGGTGAATTTCAGACCTTTTTCAATGCCTTCTGTTGGTCAACAGGATTTATTTCTGGAGACGCAATATCTAGCTGATGTCGAGATTGAGTTTGTGCACTTATATCTGCCACCAGTCAACAGCTGTGATCCTGGGTATCGTCCTATATTGAGCCACGTACTGCAAGGGTAAAATTTGGTGATTTTAATCCACATCTTGAGATGTGGTGCTCGGAGTTGGGCAATGACCTTAGGGGTATAACTATTGCGGGCCAAATAGATGACTCTCATTTTTGCACAATTAATGACTGTCGTCAATGACTCGCTAATTCCATACTCTGAGTGGTTAATTGATATTGCGTTGAGCTTGGACCATATCCCTATTGTGGTTGGCATTACTCGACCCAAAAATTCTTGGAGACGGGATCAACATGGCTGCAAAAAGGCATATTCCAGCTGGTAGGTTTCCTAGTAATATGCCAGGCTTCCTAGCGGAAGCAGCGCGCTTAGCGAACTTACGTGATGAAATTCATGCCAATGATCCAAGTGACAGTCGTATTGCCTTGTTATCTCACAATGTGAATAATCTCGTTGCGGAGCATAGGTTGGCAAAATGGCTAGAACACTTGGATAATTGCGATAGTCTTCCACAGTTCTGCACGAACTGTCTGCAGAAATAGGTGGCACACTTCCTTGACGATCCTATTTGCACTCCTTCGAAAATGATGGATGAAAAAACCCTATTCTGTGGGCAACACCCTTCTCAGCAGAATAGGTTAAAGCGTAAATCCATACGTCATATAAGGAAGAAAAAAGGACATGAAGATTTGTTCGATGTGAGGAGGTTTCGGCTGCTGTAGGAAAAGCAAAATCATCCAAGGTACTCGACCGAGACGGCATTTCAATGCTGATCCTGAAGCACCTTGGACCTATAGCGGTAGTATATCTTACGCATGTATTGAATTTTTCAATTTCTCACCTAACTCTGACGTAAGGAAGGTTACAAGGATTGTACCTCTCTTAAAACCTGGCAGTGAAGCTGAAATTGGTTCCGCTTATAGTGCCATTTCACTTTTTTCACCTGTTGTAAAAGTTTTAAAGTCATTAATACTTCCTTCAATGACAAAATACTGCCTTCTAGCAGATAATATAGCATGGTTTCAGGAAAACGTGGTACGATTTCAGCATTAAGTGGAATCACCACTTTTATCGCTGGTGGCTCTAGACTTGAACAAGGCATTTAATACAGTTAATCATGTAATCTTGTTTCAAGACCTGGACTCCACCTCACTACCCGACAAAACAAAACGCTGGCTATTGAACTATCTTAATGGTAGAAGGGCATACATGGAGTTCAGGGGTGTGAGGTCGGGATATCGAAAGTTAAAGATGGGTGTTCCACAGGGTGGAGTTCTCTCTCCTCTCCTGTTCAACCTTTATTTGCAAAGATGCCTCTTCCCCCTCCCTATATAAAACTGGTGACCTATGCAGATGATTGTTTCATTTAATCCTCGAGCGTCAACGTCGATGATATCTGCGCGAGAATTAATATTTTGTTTTTGTGGAAAATCTAATACATTTTTTCAATGCTCGCAACCTCAAGCTTTCAACGCACAAGTTATCTGCCTTCATTTTCACTCCCTGGACTAAGGAGGTGAGGATGTAATTAGATGTATTTGTTGGAGGTTTGAGGATTCCGACAGTTCAGTACCCGACGATACTTGGAATATTTGATTCTCCGCTCATGCCACCAAGACAAATAATCGTCCCAAGTCGAGAAACAAAGTGCTGAAAGCGCTTGCTGAGTCTTCTTCGGGTAAGAACAAAGAAAAAATAAAGAAGTCAGAATAGTGCGCTGAGGATTGCCACTGGTTGTCTGCAAATAACCCATGAAGACCATTTGCATGAAGAAACGATGATGCTACCTGTTCATCAACATAATGAGCTGCTTTCGAAGCAGTTCTTGTTAGGTGCGTACAGAAGTTATCATCCAAACCATGGCACCCTCACGAGAACTGCCCCTACCCGAATAAGAACAGATATCACAACCTATTAAACGAGTATTAATCGTTTTATTCCTGAAAGTAGCATAGAAAAGTGTGATTATAGTTCTGGAAGAACTCAATTGCATAAAGATGCAATTGAACAATCTATACGCTCTTATAGGGACAATGTAATATTAGGTGGAAGACCACAAAAAATGTCTCCCTCGTAGCATCAGGACCAAACTTGCTCAGTTGAGATCCGGATTGAGCAATATGCTCGAGGGCTACAGGGAACGGATTGGGATAAGCAATAATAATTGCTGCCCTGAATGCGGTCAGTCACCGTACAATACAACAGTTTTGTTTAATAGACTGTCCCATCCTACTCAACTGAGTCCTTTAGACCTCTGGTTACGGCCAGTAATTGTTGCTTCTTTCCTGGGACTTGACACCTAGGGATACATTTCGGTCTATCTTTCTCTCGCATTCAAAAATCGATATGCACAATACAATCCATTCATAATATAATAAATTGTATATATGTATTTCCTGATGCAGCCCAAACCAAGCTGTTACACCAAAAACATATTCAACAGACTGAAAACCAATGGATTTTTCCATATGGTCCATTCTGGTCAAAGTATGCACTAAAAAATATGAGACGGCCAGTGCCTTAAAGATTGCTCTTCTCCGAGAATGGGACAAAATACCATCGCACCACATTCGTGCAGCGTGTGAAGCCTTCCAGTAACACATTTTTTACGATATTATTGAAGTTTTTAAGTAAAAAAATAAAAATAGACAAAATTACAGCATTTTTAATTGGTAACACTCCGAGCGCCAACTCTTTAAATATTAATCACAAAAATTTTATCAGATATGATTCTATTACATCTATTATTATTCTATTCTATTATTATTCTATTTTGGCATTTCTTATTCAACAAAAGTGGATTATATACAATGTGACTTAAAAACTTGTTGCAATTCATGTGAATGTCCACAATAATCAGTAGTTCACCGCGCTATTTGAGCGCTCTTAAGCTGAGCTCTCTGTGTACACGCGCCCTTATGCAATATTTAGTCCAATCGTGCTACGTATAGGGCAGCGTCGTAGAATGTACTCCATAAAAATGTCACACGATAAAGCATCATTGGAATCTGTTTAATCTTTGTCCTATTTTGTCCTTCTCTGTCAACGCGAAGTAGCGTGGAACAAATCTCATTTCAGTTGCATATAAAATTGTGTACCGCGGAAGCACTGCTACGACAGTACCAATGTGGCTTCAGACCAAAAAGGTCAGACCATTGGCCAAACTTCCACTCTTCAAAAATTCGTGGAAAAGAACCGTGAGTACAAAACACATACACCACCTATTTGTCGATTATAAGCCCGCTTTCCATACGCAGATAAGAACGAAGATTTCACGCCCTGCCCCAGCAAATATCGTTCGTCTTTGCATTATGAATATATCACACACGCAAATCGGCGTCAGATTAGGAAAGAAACTCCCAAACACTTTTATGCAATGAGAGCTTTCAGGCAGACTTTATCAGATACAATTTCACCAGTTGTCCTTGGCGTATGCGTATAGACAACGGACACCCTTACCTAATTGGTGGACAACGTCCGAGAGAGCGACGCAGCAAGCGTTGGAAAAAGAAAGTCTGAGAACAGCCAGAACAACTTAACATTAACAACAACTGGCACATGTACATGACAAATGTGTTTATGCTTAATTATGCATTTGCACTTTGCCGGTTTAAGACAAAGGCCATTAAATTGTGTCCATTTACTAACTCCTAACAGATTAATATTCATCACATTTACACATCCAGAAGAATGTCGGATGAACATTGACTAACCACACAGAATTACACTTAATACTAACGAAGGACTCGAGATCATCACACTAATCAACACGCTCAAAACTTAGTTTATTATCACATTATTATCTATTATCAGATACAGTGTCGCAATAGTGGCTTACTCCACATTCAGCAACATTGAATTACAAACACCAAGGTTTAAATCCATGTCACTTTGGTAGAAATCGTCACCATGAACTTTTTACTATAATAATCAATCTTTTGGAATTTGTAATAGCTATGGGAATAACACAGGCCTGCGATGGTTTTTCTAATCTATGCAAAAATTTTTATTAATTAGTATCACTTAAATTTTCTGAGATTATGGTATAGCGTATGTGTTTTTTAAACCATCGTCCAGCGGGAACGGCAAGCTCAATTGATATATTATTACTGATATATACTGTACCCAAAGTACCCAATACGTTTCGATCGAAAATGGCTAAACTAAATTGTCGTCAAATTTGACTTTAATATAACTTTATGTTTAACAATGATTAAATGAATAAAGGTGTATACCATCTGATTAAAAATAACGCGGACTGGTTTAAAAACACATTTTTATGCATTTTAATACAAATTTTTATTATCGCTTTCAAAATAGGCTCCTTTTTAGTTAATACAAGCATGCCAACGGTTAATCCAATTTTCCATACACTTGTTATACGCCTCAGCCAGGATAGCCTTTAGTTCCTGTAGCGAATTTTTTTATGTCCTCAATCGAATCGGAAACAAAAAAGTCACAGGGTGCCAAATCTGGTGAATACGGTGGTTGTGCGATGACTTTTGTTTGGCTAAAAACTCCGTCACAATCAAGATTTTTAAAAAAATTCAGGTCGTTTGGTACGATTTTGGCGGCGACGAGTTTCATATCCAAAACATCAACCAAAATGTGTTAAGTCGATCCATAAGAGATGTCGAGTGTCTCTGCTATCTTTCTAATGCCAACACCACGATTTTCGAACATAATTTCCATCACTTTTCAATTTTTTTGTCGTTAACAGAGGTGGATAGACGACCCTCACTGAATGCTTTATGCCACTCAAATACTTGAGCTCACGATAGAGTATAGACCTCAAAACACTTTTGTAACATTTTGAACGATTCCGTTGCCGTTATTCCATTGGAAACACAAAATTTCAAGAAAACTTGTTGTTCAATTTTTTTTTCATGTTAAAAATCGCAACACAACATCCACCAGTCCGGGTCAGTTTAAATCAGACGGTTTAAATGACATTTTTTGGAGAAGATTCGCCTAAAATGGTACAATAGGGGTATTCCATTAGACTTGGACACTCATAAACCTAGGATTGTATGTTGACCAAAGTTTAGAATTATCGCACGCAGTTGGTACTTCATATTTAATAAAGCTATTTAAGCACTGGTTTTAATTTCATCTTTATGCTTCGTTGGCTTTCATCTCTGCTAGCATCTTGTTTCTTTCACTGGTGTGGAAAATGAATTGATTCTTTCTATTTTCTTGGATTTTTTATACCCAACCCTCCCTAGAAAATGACATTAACTCTTTCAGCATACCATTGCAGTTCTTTGATGTTAGTTTCGGTATACCGGCACGGTATCGGTTTCGGTTAATATTAAAATTTAAAAAAAAAAAAAAATTACTATTAGCAATGTTTTAAAGACCATCAAATTACTAACATGTTTAATGTAATTTTAATTTAATTTTTTTTTTCTTATACTTCACTCTTCTTAATTCAAGAGAAAATATATACACACATACCTAAATTTTTGGACGGAAGCATCATATATTATATTAACAGATGTGCCTCGCCTACTTTTAGATATAGCCCTCATACACCCAAAGATCTTGGCAATAATTTATTTATTGAATGTGAAGTGTATAAATCTTTCAAAGCTGCTTTACAAATACTTTTCTGCACAGAAGTCAGATTTACATTATATCGGTAGTCTAAAAATATGGCACATTAAAAGACAATATTCTCGAATAGAGTATACTAATTCAGAGTAAACGTTTAGTTAAATTTTTTACAATGCAGCCAAATAGCGTAAAAGTCGCCCAAAACTAACTGCTCACTTTGCAGTTTAGTCGTTGCATTTTTAACTGCTTGGTGAACACTAAGAATTTTTCTTTCTATAAAAAAGTCATACCCGTTCTTCTCCTGCAGATACTTCAGCATCATATAGGTCGAACTCCAATGAGAAGGCAATCAATTGATGGCTTCATTAACTTTTAATCTAGCATTAGGTAGTTTTTGAAAAAACTGCTCATATATTGCCACAACGCGTATTGTCGGTATGTGGCAGCTGTTTTTTGTTTTCCTTTGAACACTGTGCATAAGTACACTATGCATAAGTAAATATTTTCTTTGAAAAAAATAAAAGTGAGAACCGAAACTATACCGGTATAAATGTTTTGGTTCTAGGACAGTTCTTTGATTTTATTTCGGCAAAATGTTCCGGCAAGACAACCACTCCCCTTAATTGGTGCGCTCGATTTGGTACCCGCCACCGCAAAAAAAACGTACCAGTGAAGACACAAAGGAAACCTCGGATAAAAGCCCCCAATGCTGACGACCCCCGCAAACGATTTAAGGACCGAGATTTACGGATATGCACCTGGCATGTCCTGTCCCTCCACAGGGCTGGTGCAGATATCCAGCTGGTTGATGTTCTCGACAAATTTAAGGCTGACATCACCGCAATACAGGAAATGAGATGGATAGAACAGGGCTGCACAAAAAAGGCATCCTGTGACATCTATTATAGATGCCATGGGAAGAAGTGGAATTTGGATGCAGTTTCGTGGTTAGTAGGAAACTACGAGGACTTGTCACCAGTTTCATACCTGTGGACGAGCGCCTGGCCGCGATACGTATAAAGACTAAGTTCTTCAATATTAGCCTGATTTGTACACACGCCCCAACAGTCGAAAATTTAGCTTTCACGACGCTACCTCCAGCAATGGAGAGAGGCTAATCGATTTCGCCGCAGGTCGGAACATGGTAATCAGTAGCACCAGATTTCCACACCGAGACATACACAAGGCTACTTGGCGCAGTAACGATCAAAAGACACGCAACCAAATTGATCATGTTGTGATCGACGGAAGGCACACATCGAGCGTGTTGGACGTGCGAACGATACGAGGTCCCAACATCGACTCGGACCACTACCTTGTGGCAGCCAAGGTACGCACCGGGCTCAGCATAGTGCATTCTGCACGTTCTAACACTCAACGAAAGCTAGACGACGGTAAGCTGCAATCACAACAGACCGCAGAAGCCTTTTCAGCCAGACTCTCCCAACTGTTCCGGGAGTCCTCTCCGGCTTCTGAAGATATAGGTGAGCAGTGGAGCCATATCTACCACTCCATGAATACGGCTGCCAAGGAGGTCATTGGGTACACCAGACCTGTGACGAACCCTTGGTTTGACGTGGAGTGTCGCCAAGCTCTGCAGAGAAAGACGCCGCTTACAAACGAACTCTGCATTCGGGAGCAACGCGAGCTGTTAGAGAGCGATATCGTGAGAAACGGAGAAGAGAAAAAAAGGAACAAGAATGGCGTCAGCTTGAGGATTTTATGTCAAAGAAATGAATCTCGAAAGTATTATCAAAAGGTCAAGCGTCTGACCGAAGGTTTCAAGCCCGGAGTTTCTTTCTGCAAGGATAATAATGGAAGACTGGTTATAGATGCACAGGAATCACTGAGACTATGGAGAAGTCACTTCTATAATCTAGTTGGGGGCGATGAAGAGAATAATACCGCCGATAGAGAAGCGTACATAGAACCACCAATTGATGATGGCTCTCTTGTAGAGCCACCGGATTATAACGAGGTCGACGCAGTAATCAAAAAGCTGAAGAATAACAAAGCAGCAGGCTCCGATGAGTTGCCAGCGGAGTTATTCAAGACCGGTGGCGAAGAGTTGGTAAGGCGTATGCACCAACTCTTATGCAAAATATGGTCCGATGAATGCATGCTCAACGATTGGGATCTTAGTGTTGTCTTATCTTCAAGAAAGGAGACCCCGCTGTCTGCGCGAACTACCAGGGAATAAGTCTCCTTTCAATAGGATACAAAATTCTGTCCCGCGTGCTGTGTAAACGGCTCGAGCCATACACGAATGCACTGATAGGGCAGTATCAGTGTGGCTTAAGACCAAATAGGTCGACCAGTGACCAAATTTTCACTTTACGCCAAATCCTGGAAAAGACCCACGAGTACAATAAAGACACACACCACCTATTTTTCGATTATAAGGCCATTTTCGATACGCCGATAAGAACGAAGTTCTTCAACGCCCTATCTGAACTTTTTATCCCAGCAAAGATCGTTCGGCTTTGCATGATGACGCTATCACACACCCAAAGCGTCATCAGAGTAGGAAAGAACCTCTCCGAACCCTTTGATACCAAAACAGTTTTCAGGCAGGGTGATGCTTTATCGTGCGACTTTTTTAATCTTCTGATGGAGTACATCCTACGCCAATGCCCATAAGTAGAACGATCGGGCACGATATTCCATAAGTGATGGTACTCGCATACACTGATGACATAGACATCATACGCATCAACGAACGGCGAGTAAGCTGGGCGTTCTCGGATATTAAGAAACAGTCACGTCTCATGGGCCTAGTGGTCAACGAGGACAAGATGAGGTACTTGGTGTCTACTCGCAGACCATCAGCGCGCCTTGGACGGTCTATGAGTATGGAGAATTTCAACGTCAATCTGGGAACAGAAATTACAAGCGACAATGTTAGTAGAGAGATCAGACGAAGAATAACTCTTGCTAATCGCTGCTACTTTGGGCTGAGCAAGCAAATTGGAAGTAGAGCCCTCTCTCGAACTACATAAAAATCTATGACACTGATAATCCCGGTCCTGCTGTATGTCGCAGAAGCATGGACACTGACATCAATGGATACAGCGTCTTTAGGAGTGTTCGAGAGAAAGATTCTTCGTAGTATTTTTGGTCTGCAATGGGCTGGTCACCTCATCCGGATGAACCCCGAAGCTCCAGCACTAAAGGTTTACGACGGAAATCTAAACTTTATTGTATTTACCTGTAGAAGCTCCGGATTGCCAGCGACTGGCGCTGGCGCGCTCTAAACTACACCGAATGGTGCGCTTTCCTACGTGCGGCCTTGACCGATAAACGGTTGTAGAGCCACCTAAGTAAAATGTAACGGTTAAAAAAAAATATTATAACATCGGTTCCGGTTCTCAATTTGAAATGATTAATTTCGGCTAACGGTTCCGCCTTTATTACCTGATTACAAACGAACTGATAATACTATTGTAACTCTTTGTGAATAGTATAAAAACAGGAAAAAACGTTAACTTTGGTTGAACCTAATCTCTAATATCATTCACACGAAATCTAATATCATTCACACCCACCGTCCGTCCGTAAAAAGCCACCATGTCCACTTTTAAGTTGATAAGCTGCAATAAAAAAGTTTTTCATAGAAAAAGTCAAAATTGGGCGGGTGGTTTGTATGGGACTACCCTAAAAAGTGAACGCGGCATGTGAATGTACTCTATTACTCTGCAATAAAAATAAGTCTATGTACCAGGTTTCAGCTGGATAAATTTATCCCTGAAAAATGTGCTATAGCACCAGACGAACATAGCTAGATCGACTCGTTTTGTCGAGCTGATCACGAATATATATACTTTATGGAGTCTACGATGTGTCCTTTAATGGGGTACAACCTTCCAAACAAACTGATAATACCACATAGTGTGAAATGGTATTATCAATTTGTCTGAAAGTTTGTAACGCATTAAAGGAGGAATCGTAGACTCCATAAAATATATATATTTTTGATCAGTTCAAAAGAGTATCAAGTTCAATAGTGTATCAAGATTAGCCCTCATACAAACCCACCGCCCACTTTTGACTTTATGTATGAAAAACTTTTTATTTTAGTCAATATCAACTTAATAATTGACGCTTGAAAAACTTATTTCTTAAAGTACAGGTGAAATACGATTTAGTGGACAGTCGGCTACGGGTCTAATGACGGTATTATGGGCGTGACATTCACAAAATATAATTTCCATCTGCGTATGGTCAAGGAGAATTTAAGTGTCCAAGTTTGAGTTCTAGAGATCTGTTGTTTCATACCTCCAGATGGACCGATAGAGCTAAATCGACTCAGTTTCAGGAGCTGCACAAGATTATATATACTTTATGAGATCTTCAACGCCTGCTTCTGTCCGTTACATACATTTGCACAAACTTATTATACCCTAGTCCCTTTGTGTAGAGGGTATAATAAGTAAGAATACTGCAATCGTAAGTTCACGATATACTCGTATGCAGACTCTACATACCATACTGTTCTTCATTGTGTCAGTTGTCAGCTCGACTCTTGATGTTTATCTTATAAGTACTTATATATAGTTTATGGTGTATACCACGTCTCCTTGTGTCTGTTACATACGTTTGTATATATACTTCGCCCTCCAGTGCAGGTCATACTCTGTCAATGTACTTATAATTGAAATACTTAATAAAATGGCCGTCGCTAGTTTTAATATGAATATCGTCTGCTAAGAAAATAAGGCCATGTTTTAGGAAGACAGGTACAGTTAATTTAATCTTAACTTTTTCATAGATGCTAAAAAAAAACAGCTAATAAAATCTGAGTAGTTTCCGAGAAATTGGTAGGCATTGTTCAAATGTCCAGTTTTAAGCAAATAGTTTTAATGCTGCTAGCCAGGTGTGGTTTTTTAGTCTAACTATATCCGTATACGTCAGTGAATGAGAAGTTAGTAGTTAGAAAAAATCAGAATAGTAACTTTTTTATTTGGTCTATAAATACAACCTAGCGTTTAACTTTCGTAAATTCTTGACTATTTAGAAATTTATATTTAATGCCCATTTTTATATAAAATGCAACATTCCAATTAAGATCAGAAACAAATATACTGTAACCAGGTATGTTAATCGCATTGTCATTTATATAAATTTAAATAATTTCAGATAACCAGATCATGTAGACACTTGGAGTCTTCAAATAATATAGTATCTCATCTAGTATATGGTCTAACCATTAATGTGATAAATGCATAGACCGGATACATGCTTTCACATCACCTTGAGCATTTTGAACATATTGAGTAGATACTCGTGCAACAAAGACACAAACATGTATAAATCGACAGAAAAATTTACGTTGATACATTTAGAAACTAAAAGGAAAGTAAACTTATTTATAGGTTTTATAACATCTAATTTAACTTTAAGTGTAAGAGCGAAATGAGTTGTCCAGTATCATATTTGCGATCCAAGTTCGCCGAATGGTTATGTTCAGATTGTTGTTGTTGTTGTAACAGCT
>JAWNNQ010000385.1:0-21248 GCA_035044765.1 Leucophenga montana | reverse complement strand
TCATGAGTTACAAAGGGGTGCAAATACATTTCAACTTGTACTGCCAAACAGTGTAAAATGCGACACGAATATTCATAATTTCCAAACATACAGATTGTATTTTAATACTTAAATTATCTTTTTTTATATATTTGTAGTTACCTGCCGCGCCAAATTTGTTTTTATGATATATTTCTGATATCCTAGTAAGCCTTCTATGGAAAAGTCATTTTGGTTTTACGAATAAAAAGACGAGAAAGACGAAAAAGAGCAAAACTATTTAAATCTCCAGAATCCATGTTGCTAATATTCAAACAGATGATAGTGTTAATTATTTAATTGTTTTGTCTATACAACTTGACATTAATAAAATTCATAAGTAATTGGATCATAGAGATTTTTTTTGTATGTCTGATTGTGCGCTATACGCCACTGCTTACAGGAACTCCACGCACCAATCGTTGAGACAGTTGTAGCAGTCTGATGCCTGTTTGGATGGAGCGTGGCAGATGTCCTTCATCCATTCTTTGAAGCGTTCTTCATCCTTTTTTAGTATGAGATACTGTCCCAAAACGTTATAAGCCTTATCAAACCCAGCTTCAGCCAAGCGGCCACCTAGATTTTCATCTATGCCTGGCAATTCTGTCACTGCTTTCTCACGCATGCGTTCTCCAACGAAGTTACGATATTTTTGCGACGTTCCGCACATTTTTCAATACGTTTTTTCTCTTGCAAAATTAAATGAAATATTTGTGCCAAGCACAAACGCAACGCTGGAACCACACTAAAGTGTTGCTAAATGACGAATACAACACAGAGCTAGATTAAGCGGCGTCGGGCGTCGAATTGTCTTCTTTACCAGCAAACCGATTTGAGTAGTTTTAGCCAAGTTCGTCTGTTTTTCTATCTAATGTCAGAAGTAGTGCAACTTATCCGCTCAGTTTTTCGGATATTGGCTTAAAATATAATATAAAGACTTTTTGTAACAAGAAAAAAAATAGTGAAAATGACTGTGATGTGCGCACTAGAAGGTATGACAGCTAGTGTTGTAACACTATCAATAATGGGTCCATTCGATAGTTTTTAGAACGATAGTCGAAACTATCGATAGATTTTTTTTTTGCCTTATCATGCAATAAGAACAGCTACTTTGCTTTGGAATAGTCGGGCCTAACACTTAGAACTCTCGACCACAAACGATAGAAAACTTTTAAATAATATACTCGATTGACAGTTTGACCTTCTGGAACAAATTTCTTGTGAACAATTCCCTTGGAATTATAGAAAGTTATCAACATTTTCTTGATACTTGACTTCTGAAAACGCAGTTTTTTAGGTTTTGGGTCGTCTTTTGACTTCCATTCTGCAGATTGTCGCTTAGTATCAGGATCATATTTAAAACGCCATGTTTCATAATCGAATGATGATCGAATCAAGAAAATCTGGATCGTTTTCAGCTGTTGAAACGAGGTCTTTGCAATGCTCTACACGACCGATTTTTTGATTATCATTAAACTGATGTGAAATAAAACGTGTACACTTCTTTCTCTTATTACCCAAATCTTCAGTTAATATTTTGTAGGTTGTACAGTAAGATGAATTTAACTCTTCTGCCGGCATTCTCACAGTGAAATTTAAATCGATAGCAATTATATTACTTACTTTTTCCACTAACTCAGCACGATTAGATACTTCGAGATCATCATTTAAATCATCACTACCGTTTCTAAATCGTGTAAACCACGTGTCAACTTGAGTACGACTCAGCAAATTTTTTGCTCTTTTGTTTTTACGACATAACTAGAAAAACTCCTGTTATTAAAATGTGTGTCATTTTGTAACCTGTCAAACGATTTGCATGAACTTAGCTGCTTTCGAAAGAAGAACAAGAAAAAACGTTAACTTCGGTTGAACCGAAGCTCTAATACCATTCACATGAAACTTTAAATAGTATTGTAATACATAAAAGTTGTGGTTTAAATAGGGGCTACCCCAAAAAGTGGGTGGTACACGCTCACTAGTAGATGTGTATGAAGCGATGTAGTAGATGTGCAAGATGCCGCCATATAGAATTTCATGTTGATATTGACGTTTTCCATACAAATGCATAAAAGTGAACTGTTTGTTTATATGGGATTACCTCAAAAAGTGGGCGGGACACGCCCATTTGTATATGTATATGAAGCGGTTGTCCATTAAAATCTACAAAATAAAATTTCAAGCTAATATTGATTTAAATGAAGGATTTTTTCATAAAAAACACAAAATTGCACGGTGGGTTTGTATGGGGGCTACCTCAAAAAATGGGCGGGCCACGCCCAATTGTCTATGTATGTCTAGCGGCTGTTTCTCAAAAGGCACCATATCGCATTTCAAGCTAATATTGACTTTCATAAAAAAGTTTTTCTTACAAAAAGTCAAAAGTGGACCATAGGTTTGTATTTGAGCTACCCCAAATAGTGGGCGGAGCACGCCCGTTAGTCTATGTATGTTAAGCGGCTGACCATGAACAGGCACCACATTGCATTTCAACCTAATATTGACTTTAATAAAGAAGTTTTCTTACAATAAGTAAAAAGTGGACAGTAGGTTTGTATGGGAGCCAGCCCAAATAATGGGTGGGTCCCTGGGCAAGTCCCACCCATTAATGTATATGTGAAGCATCCGTCTACTTTAAGTTACTATATCACTTATTAAGTTGATATTGACTACAATAAAAATGTTTTTCATACAAAAAGTCAAAAGTGGGCGGGTCAATCTTGACACTCTATTAAACTGGAATAAAAAGAAGTATAAGTGCAAAATTTCAACTGGATAGCATAAAAATTAGTCCCCAAAAAAATGCGCAACAACATACAGCATAGCACTTTAGCAACCAAACTTAAAACTGGAATCCACTTCTAACAACATGTAACTTTAATTTTAATTTTGTGAGGAATTATAAGTAAAGAAAAAATACAAAGTGAACGAGATATGGTTGAGCATTTTATTCTTAGCGTCACATACGCTTGAACAATTTAAGAAAAAGTCAATTTGCAGAAATTAGTTTTGGCCGCCTAGATTGAGCATACCTATACCCCATTGTACGTTGATGCTCTAGTGTTATAGGTACCTTTTATACTTTTAGATATAAGTTCTGTATTTCACTTTAATCTGACTTAATTAAAAAAATTCCTATGGACTTTCGAGGTCGACTGATAAGCTGTCAGTAAAATGTATTGGACTAAAAAAATCAGAGTATAAATTTTTACTCAAGCAGAACGTTTCGACTGGAGTAAGGAATTGGCTCGAGTAGAATTTAAAATAGTTAGTACACTCGAGTCGTATCACTAAAGAGTTTGAGTTTGTGCTTGTTAAATTTTTTCAAATAGTTTTTCTTCTACTACGGCGTTTATTTTAGTTGACTGTTGCTCGTTAAAATTTCCGCTGAGTCAGCGCTGAGCCCATGTGGCTAAGCTACGAACCAAACAAAAAACCGACCACCCGGAGCACTCCGATTGGCTCTGCCTGTCTGCCTGTCTGCCTGTCTGCCTGTCTGCCTCTTTACTCTCTTATTGTATAATTCAAACTAACGCCGTCTTGTTCAAACCCTCGGATTCTAGAACTAACTACAGCGAATGAAGCTAGTGCGAGGTCATTTTGTCTGTTGCATGACACAATATATACAAATTGCATTACAATCAGAATTCGAGAAAGAAACAACATGAAAAATTAAAACGTTTGCATACAATATCCGTACAATATATTTTAATACACTGTATTCATTGCATTAAAAGGTATATTAAGTTTGTGTAAATGTACGTTAAAAGCCAAACAAGAGGCGTAGTAGGTCCCACTACTGTGATTGATCAGTGGTAAAACCCGAGTCGGGTTAGCCATGTCCGCTTGGGAGCCGTACCGTTATGATCCCGTCGCTTTAATATTTAAAACTCTTCCAAGGGCCATTTTCACGACTTAGAAATACATTAGAGAATACAAATTGTCAAGATATGCTATTTGGAGAATAATATGTAACTTTTGAGTAGTATAATTCACGACTTCACAATTGTAATAAATGCATTTCGAGTAGCCCTGCTGTATAAATCGATTTTTGGTATGTTATCGGTCATTTTTTGTCTGTTATCGTTGACTTTTTTCTAATCTATCAGCTCAAGCTAAAGCTATTATCAAGCTCTTTGCATTTTATTTTGATGTGCTCCTTCCAGAGTACCTTCGCATCCAGAGTCATGTCAAGATATTTGGCGGTATTTAAGTACGTAATTTGTATTCCATCACAATATATAGTGGATGATACCGTACAGATTTGTTGGTAAAGACCAGATGCACGGATTTTGCAAGGTCCTAGTAATAGCTACTAGAAGCTTATATTTGCTTATCTACTCATTTTCGTCAACATCAAGCAGAGCTGTGTCATCAGCAAATGTCACAGTTATGGTTATTCCAAATATGTACAGGTATATCGCTGGTATATAGATGGTAGAGCAATGGGCCCAGTATACTACCCTGAGCAACACCTGCCTTAATTTCACGTAATTTAGAATATGTTTTGCCTTCCTTTACTGTGAAGAAGTGATCAAGTCTGCAGGTAAGAGATAACTGAATTGTTTGATTTAGCCTTTATGCCACACCTTGTCAAAGACCTTTGACACATCAAGGAAGACTGCTGAGCATATTTGTTTATTTTGTAATAATTTTTCAATACAATTGGTGATTCTATGCATTTGGTCGATGGTTCCGTCTAAATTCAAATTGGTGCGATGGTAACAGGTTTTTTTCTTTTATAAATACTTGCATCCTGTTTGTCAGTATCTTTTCAAAAACTTTTGACATAAGTTGCAATAGAGAAATCGGTCGGTATGAGCTTACGAGATTCGGATTTTACCCATATTTTATAATCATTTTAAATTCAGATATTTTCCACGAGGTCGGTATATACTGTGGATGTAATGAGGCATTTTATATTGTTTTATTCTTTAAATTGTTTTTATGGAAACTTGTTACAATACCTCAGCTGAGATCTCTCATATCAAATCCGCCAGCCTTTTTCAGTTTTAGGTCATTGTGTAAAATAGTCCATATCTGCATTTCTGTTGCAGTTGCTATACTGTTGCCTTGTAGAGTTGTATTTGCGACTTCGAGTTTATCAACGTTATCCTCATCAGTAATTTTAAATACTTCTGCTAGGTATTCCAAGAATGCATTAGCTTTTTTCACTGCTGCTTCTTGCCAATTAATTGTTTGTCATTCTAACTGGTGCAGTTTGGAAAGTAGATTTTTTTATGTTCCCAGTGTACTTCCACAAGGAATACTTTGTTGCACGACAACTTGAAAGCGATGTTAGATTTTTACTGAAGATCTCATTTTTCAATATTTTTTATTTGTTGACTCAGCTCTTTTGTTGATTTTTATAAGCTTTATCTTATCCGAAGATTATCTTGTTTGCTGCCAGCGTCTACGAATTTTTCGCGATCATTTCACATATTTCTGGAAAGTGAGTATATTACTCCATGCTGCAACTTCAATATTATTTGGTATGCTGCAAACTTCGTTCTCTAATTCTTCCACTGTGCTAATAGTGTGAGACTATTCAACGCGTTCGTCTAGAATTTTTCGAAATTACAGCCAGTCTGTAAATTTATTGGTCAGAAAGGGCTTCTGATCAATCAGTGGCATAGGTTCATACAGCTGCATATACACGGGTGAATGGTGCGAGTTTAGTTCATTCCCAACTTCTACAATGATGTTGTTGGATGAAATTGCATTTTTTTTTTTTTTTTTTTTGTGATATAAAAATCTATTAAATCGTGCATTTTATTTTGGTCACTTGGCCAATATGTCGGTTTTCCTGTCATATAGTCAAAGCCCGTTCCTTGGATAGCTTGTGTACTCTTAGTGTTAGTAAGTCAAGTTGGCAGCTCTCGTTGAAATATATATATATTTTCGTCGAACTAGACAATACGATCTTCCATTAGGAAGTGATGCTACTCGCATATGCTGATAACATAGACATCATAGGCATTAACGAACGGCGAGTAAGCAGGGCGTTCTCGGAGATTGAGAAAAAGTCACGTCTCATGGGCCTAGCGGTGAACGAGGACAAGACGAAGTACTTGGTGTCCACTCGCAGACCATCAGCGCGTCTTGGACGGTCTGTGAGTATGGAGAATTTCAGCTGCAATGTTGTAGCAAACTTCGTCCATCTGGGAACAGAAATTACCAGCGACAACAATGTTAGCCGAGAGATCAGACGAAGAATCACGCTTGCTAATTGCTGCTACTTTGGGCTTAGTAAGCAAATTAGAAGTAGAGCCTCCTCTCGAACTACGAAGATAAAAATCTAGAAGACACTGATAATCCTAGTTCTGCTGTATGGCGCAGAAGCATGGACACTGACATCAATGGATACAGCGTATTTAGGTGTGTTCGAGAGAAAGATTCTTCGTAGGATTTTTGGTCCTCTTAGAGTTGGCGTCGAGTTTATGACCCGTATGAACCATGAGCTGCATGAACTGTATAATGAGGTTGACATAGTCCAGCGCATTAATTTCCAGCGGCTGCACTGGGCTGGTCACCTCATCCGGATGAACCCCGAAGCTCAAGCACTAAAGGTTTACGACGGAAACCTGAACTTGACTGGTGGACGGCGTCAGAGAGGACGTCCGAGCTTACGATGGCAAGATCAGGTCTATGATGACCTGAACAAACTCCGGATTGCCAGCGACTGGCGCCGGCGCACACTAAACTACACCGAATGATACACTTTCCTACGTGCGGAATTGACCGATAGACGGTTGTAGAGCCACCTAAGTGAGTAAGTAAGTAAGTAGACAATACGTTTATAGATTTAATATCAGTCGTGACATTGATAACTAGGATATAGTGTGAATAAATGAGCTATAAAGATACAGGCAAGTCATGAAAATGGCCCTAAGAATACTTCAGTTAGAGTATGTGAAATACTCGTACTCGTACTATAAAACAAAGACACATTGTAGTCCACCGTTTGAGTTTTTGACAGAAATTTATTGTTATTGTTATTATTATTTGTTTTACTTAAGAGCTATAAACGAGTACTGTTTTTGTTCAGGTGGATCATGCGTTAATCCATATATATTATCCCACATAGGTTCAGATTGTATTACAATAGAAACATATCTATGATACAAATAGAGACTGTTAGATGCATTGTAAAGGGTTTATCATAGTCGAGCACACTGGACTGCGTTCTTTCTTGGTATAGTATATGGACTATGTACGCAAATAAAGATAAGTATGTATTATTGTACACATGTATGCAATATGCAAAGCGAAAAATAAATAAACAAAATTCGAAAATGTAATTTAGAAAATTGCAAACTCAGAGAGCGAACCAACAAACAAATAAGAATTGGGGTTAAGACTTGGTAAGCCGAGTCGGATGAATGAATGTATGATGACTGAAAGAAAGGAATAGAATTGTTTCGTGATACGTGCTAATGTTGGGATGGTGAAGCTCTCCGATTCATTCTATTGCTGTTTGCCTCCTTGCTAGTTCAAAAAAAAAAAAAAACAAAAAAAAAAAAATTGAACTAAACTAAAAAAAAAAACACAAAACACCGACAAAGCACAGTGGTTCAGTCAGACTTTTTGCTGTTGGCAAAAATCATAATTTCTGAACCAATAAATAAATCGATGTGAAGTTTTAAGTAGAAGATTTATCAAAAACCATACATAGTGTGAATCGTATATTATTTATGACACGAAGTTTGTAGCACCGAGAGAAAAAAGATATACATTCTCGATCAGCTCAAAAAGACAATTTGTTGTAGCCTTGTCCGTCTGTTCGTAAATAACGGAAGTAAGTCCATTAGTTTTAATCGCATCTTTCTACAAATCGGTATGGAGACGGTATGATGCTCGCATTCGTTCAGCATCATCATGCTGATCCGGCATGTCACGTTCGATTTTCGTGGGAGCTTACCATTTTAACGAAATCCTACCGAAAAACCGGAGCATAGCAGATAACTAAAATATTTGTATACAAAACGTTAAAAATAAAGGAGGTCATTAGGTACACCGAACCCTTGACGAACCCTATGACGTGCAGTGTCGCCAAGCTAGAAAGACGCAGCTTACAAACGAACTCTGCAGTCGAGAGCAACGCGAGCTGTTAAAGAGCAATATCGTGAGAAACGGAGAGAGGAGAAACGCCATTTCAGACGCAAACAAAAGGAACAAGAAAGGCGTGAGCTTGAGGATGTTGAGGTGTTATGTCAAAGAAATGAATCTCGAAAATTTTATCAAAAGGTCAAGCGTCTGACCGAAGGTTTCAAGCCCGGAGTTTCTTTCTACAAGGACAATAATGAAAGTCTGGTTACAGATGCACAGGAATCACTGAGACTATGGAGAAGTCACTTTTCTAATCTACTTGTAGATCCACCGGATTATAACGAGGTCGACTCAGTAATTAAAAAGCTGAGAAATAACAATGCAGCAGGCTCCGATGAGTTGCCAGCTGAGTTATTCAAGACCGGTGGCGAAGAGTTGGTAAGGAGTATGTACCAACTCTTATGCTAAATATGGTCCGATGAATACATGTCCAACGATTGGAATCTCAGTGTTCTTTGTCCTATCTTCATGAAATGAGACCCCGCTGTCTGTGCGAACTTCCGGGGAATAGGACTCCTTTCAATAGGATACAAAATTCTGTCCCGCGTACTGTGTAAACGGATGGAGCCATATACGAATGCACTGATAGGCCAATATCAGTGCACATTAAGGAGACGAGTACAATAAAGACACACACCACCCATTTGTCGATTATAAGGCCGCTTTCGACACGCCGATAAGAACGAATTTCTTCAACGCCCTATCTGAACTTGGTATCCCAGCAAAGATCGTTCGGCTGTGCATGATGACGCTATCATACACCCAAAGTGATGCTGTATCGTGCGACTGTTTTAATCTCCTGATGGAGTACATTCTACGCCAATGCCCATACGTAGAACGATCGGGCACGATCTTCCATAAGGAAGTGATGTTACTCGCATATGCTGATGACATAAACATCATAGGCATCAACGATATTTTTTTTTTTGACGTTATAACGTCTATTAAATCGTTTTTCTGACGTTCCACCTGAACAAGCGATAGACAGGCACGACCGCCCTAATCGTTCGGCTTGCATTGGCTTGTGAAAGCTATAGTTATGTGTGTGCGTGTTTTTGCGTATTAGTGTTATCTAGCGCGCGGTGGGGTGCGGTATGCACTTGGTAGAATATATGAAAATAGCATTGTAAGCGTATATAATAAGTTTGTTTCAATAAAATCTTTTTTCTGAGTTCGTCCGAGGTTTGAACTCGCAACTTAGAATTAAAGCAGCCGCACTTTAGCAAGCAACTCCAAAAACGTATTACAAAGTTAAAGAACTAATGGTTCTTATAAGCAACACAAAGCATAAATAAAAAAATACTTGCTGCGCACACAAACACGAACATTAGCAGCGTGAGAACGAGAGAGTGTTTGAGTTGGAGCTCACTAATGTAAATGCAAGCGTGAGGCGGCGAGATACAGCGATTAAATATGCACGAGTTATATTTATTTGTAGTTGTATTTAATTGAAGTATTTAAAAATTAAATTTTTTTGTGTTTGTTGCCGGCAACTACTATATAAAAACTATATAGAAACGCGTTTTATGTCTTTCTCTCGCAACATACATTTATAGTAGTAGGGACAGGGGGAAGGAGTGGCAAGGAAAGGAGTGGCAAGGCGAAGGGCAGAACGACGTCTGCCAGGGTACAGCTAGTCAAACAAATATAATAAATACACAAAGAGTTAGTATTGTGATCGAAGCGGACATCAACAGGCACGAAGTCAAAACGAACAATTCTTAATAGCACATTGTTACTTGTAATTACTCGTAATCTGTATAATTTAAGTAAAAAAATATTTGAATTAACGAGTGCAAATAAATGTGAATTTATCGAAAAAATTGTAATTTTCAATTAACTCCTTCTTTGTATTATACAAAATAATGATAATTCAGTGATAATAATTCAATTACGACGTTATCACGTAAAATTATCGTCCGTAAACCGACTTTACAGACAACCAATTTTTTATTTATTTTTTTTTTAGTAGAATTTCCTCGTTCTAAGAGTTAACACCAACCCCTAAACGCGGGGTTTGGCAAAACAAAAACGAAACGCTAAAAGACAAAAAAAGTTACCGAAAAAAAAAACCAAAAAACTAATTATACTGCACGGCAACTCGAAATGGATTAACTGCAATTGTAAAGTCGTGAAATGCACTACTCAATATTATTCGCCCAAATAGCATATCTTGGCCATACGTATTGTGTAATGTATTTCTAAGGCGTGAAATTGGCAATTAAACTTTCAAAAAGAACAATCCTCTGACTTCCATTTCACGTATATTGCGTAGGATCCCTGCACCTTTCACATCAGATATTTGCAACACTTACAACGAAACTCAACACACTTACACGATTCTTTTAAAATACTATACGAGTGAGTATAAAATGTACTATTTTCAACCACAAAATAACGTTTAACATAGGTGGACAGAATTGAACTATCAAATAACGGACACACTTGCAAAACAAATTGGTTCGATCACACCTCCATCTGTCTGTTACAAACATTATTTTGAAATAATAATGAACATACCTTTCATATCCAAACAATTGTGATCTTTTTAATAAGCATATAAGATTCAATATTTTAGGTTTTCGGTATAGTATGTAGGTACGTACTAAAAAAAAAGTATTTTTAGATCTCACACGCCTAGTTTTAGATTTTTTTTTTTAGTTTTTAACATTCCACAATACAGAACATGTACAAACTATGTAACACTTTTGCATAACCGAGAACTCTATTACAAATTTGATTTTTTGCTACCACTATTCCCCAATCGAGCCACTGTGCGACATTCGACAACATCCTGGGTAGTAGGGAAACAATAACTAAATCAGCATCCAAACTGGACGCCCGGAGCGTTGTAGATGGATGGAATAGTAGCAATGTGTGGACAAATAAGTACTCAGATGCACACAGATACGTACATATTATGTTTTTTTTTTTTTTTTTTTTTATTAATTTTACTGATGCAACTCGGTCTCAGATTAGCTGGGGACAGACAAAACATACAATGCTATCCGATCCTGCATACAGAGTTGATGACAGAAATGGCTACTTGTTGTGGTTGTTGTTGTTGTTGTTATCTCTCGAGCGATTTAGATAATACCGAGACAAAGTACATACTATACATATGCATACACATATATGTACGTGTATGTATGTTACTCAGCAGTATTGAAGTTGAAAGCCAGACATAAAATGCAATATTGTATGTAAAGAATGCATGGTGTTCTATTGGCAAAAACAAATAGCTTAGAATTTTTACTGAAAAACTAATAAGAGCATTAGTTGAGTGGCCCAACTACTTTTTATCAAGCTTGAAAAAATTAATGCATTAAAATAAATTTAATATTAAAATAAATTTAATGAGGCCTGTTCCGGTTCTCACTTTCGGGAAAATTTTACGAAAGAGACTTCAATAAAATTGTATATTTTTCACGTATGAGACTATTTTGCGAACAACGTTCCCTTCATATTAATCTGTAATGGTTACAATTGACCGTTCAATGGCTCTTGTATTCACTGAGAGGTTCAACTGCCACCAACAGCACGACTAGTCGTGGGAATAGTTTAGGCAACGCCGGGGTGCGGGATCACACATAAACTAATATGCTCCATAGTTACGCCGATGCAGGTCGTTGAGGAACTGTTGAAGTCCTGTAGAATTTTTTCGTGTTTGTCGAACACCAATCGTCTGTTAGGAGTCCAATGGCTGCCTATTCCAGTGACGCTAGACAGCTGCAGATGAGGTGTTCCAGAATTTCCGTAACTCCCGTTTCCTTCCATTTCCTGCAACCATCCCTGTTGGTTATGCCTAGTTTTTTCGCGTGAGCAGCTGCAAGACAGTGCCCTGTTAGAATGCCGTCTCTCCTCGGGAGCTGTTGAAGGTAGTGCGAGAGTTTCTTGTTACTCTCTTTGCACATTATCTTAGATATTTCGCAGGCGGGTGGTTGTTCTTCCAGCTCTCTCTAGCATTGGTCCACAAGTCCTCTTCCAGTTTGCTATATAGCGTATGTATGTATTATTATTATTATTATTATTATTATTATTTATGATAGGGACATATAAAAACCCCGACCTAAAAGGTCTATTGTTGATCCTACTGAGTTAGATGACCTGCCCTCAGCCTATATGTTGAATGAATCTTAGTACTTTCTTATGGTCCAAACTAATCACTTGCTCCTTTCTAATAAAGTGATTGCCTAGCATCTGCAGTCTGCTTCTGGCTACAGCTTCACATTCTGCAAGAATGTGAAGAGGGTCTCCTCTTCGTAGTCATAGAATCTGCATTCGGGTGAGTTATGTATTCCCACCAAATACGTGGGAATAAAACTGCTATGTATGGAGACGTTTCTGACAGATCTCCGAGGTAGCTTTGTTTCCATCGACTGACAGCTTAGGAGCGTTTCTTTTATTCTCTGTTCGATTTCCAGTTGAAGTGGTGTCAAATCCAGAATAGCATCCAACGCTACTGTTGGACACGTGCGCATTGCTCCTATGATGCAATCACACGCTAGTCTTTGTAGGGAGTTGAGCGCCCTAGTAGATGTCACCTGGCTTGCTCTTTCTCCCCACGCAACTATGCCATATAGTAGCATTGGTTTCACTACCATGTTGTAGAGCCAGAGCATGTGGCATGCGCGTTGCCCCAAGATTTTCCGGCCAGCTTCCTGCACGCAAGTATTGCCTTTGTGCATTTTCTTATGGTTTCTTCCATGTGTGTTTTCCATAGAAACTTACTGTCTAGTGTTACACCCAGATATTTGACCTTATTGCTAAGTTCTACTGTAACCCCTGAGAGCGTAATCTCTTTTAATCTAGGGAGCTTCTGCTTCCTAGTGAATGGCACAATGGTCGTTATGGCAGGGTTGATGTAAAGCCCAACTATACCGCACCAATCTTGTGCGATTTTGAGTCCTCTGTTGATTATGTCACAGAATGTCTCTTCAAACTTCCCACTTGCTATTATGACTATGTCATCTGCATATTCTTGGCATTGTATCCCATTCTCGGCTAGTATACATAGTAGGCCATCTACGAGTAGGCTCCAGAGAAGGGGAGAAAGTAACCCCCCTATTGTCAATCCTTAACTGTTTTGGTACCATTCACTCTAGTCTCAGCTGCTCTTGTCCTCAATAATGAGTGTATCCAATTCACTATGATTATGTGTACTCCCCTATCTACTACTGCGTTACATATGGTCGCGTGACTTGTATTGTCAAAAGCTCCATCAATGCCCTTTCAAGGGATGCTTTAGTTGCTCCCGTCAGGCTAAGCAATGCGATGTCAGTCGACTTTCCCGCCCTGTATGCATGTTGGTCTCGGTGTAACGGTCTCCGATGCAATACTATTTCTCGAACGTGCTTGTCTATCACTTTTTCCATCGTTTTTAACAAAAATGATGTTAAGCTGTTTGGTCTGAGTGTTTTGGAGTGTCTAGGGACTATACCTCTTTGGCTACCTATGGCATCCGTTCATTGTGATACATACTTTCCTCATTCAGTTTTCCTAGAGTTTCTTCTCAATTCTCTGGTCCCTCTGTCCCCTCGTATCTCGAATCTAATTGTCCCATGGTCAGACATGGATGGTTCCTGTGCCAGTTCCTTTTGTCCATGGACATGCAACAGAGTGTTACATCTAATACTTCCTACATATTCTTCGTAACAAAGGTCGGTGTGCATCACTTGTTAGTAGAGGTTAGGCGATTACCTATAAGGAATTCTAGGAGATACTTACCACTGTTGTTGGTGTCCGTGCTTCCCCAAGCCTCATTATGTGCATTTGCATCGCAGCGTACCAGGATATTTAGTCCACGTTTATTGCAGAAATACACTAAACGTTCCATTTCCTCCTGCGCAGTATGCTGGAGCAATTACTACTTGCTTCAGTCAGTGAGTAGCGGTGCGCAGTCTCGAGTTAGAAATTCTGAAAGCACAGTGTGGTTAATGTCATTCCTGATGATTATGCTAGCTCTTGGGTACTGTATCTAGTGTCCCAGAGTAATTTTGTATTCCTGGTATACAGGCCGTTGATTCGGCCCTCATGATACCAGGGTTCCTGGATCAGCGCAAGCCCCAGTTGTTGGTTGGTGAATGTCCTCGCTATGATCGCCGACACTGCTATGGCGTGATAGACATTCACCTGGGCTACGCTGATGTTTTCCGGACTATGTGTCCGGCTCATGCGCAGAGTCATATGCCATCGCTGAATTCCTAGGAGGAAGGTAGGGGCTCAATTTTCAGGTCTGAGCCTTCAACCATAGGCGTCTCGGGCCTATTAACATCGGCAGTTACCCCTGCTGCTTCTACTTCGCCACCTATTGTAGGCTTCCGTTTTTGATGGACAGGAATTAGTCCGTCAAGAGGTCTTCGACTTCTCGTCGATGCCCACTGTCATCAGCTGTCCGCTCCCTTTCTACCGCAGCGATACCACCATCAAAATGTGCGTGTTTAGTCCTTCATTTTGGGCCTCCAGGAGATCCAGAAGCCATTCCTCTGTTTTCCCCTGACTTCTGGGGAGGAATAGGTGGATAACTTCCGATGGCGGAATGTCGTCACCCATTACGGCTTTCAGTGGAGGGCCATCCCAGCCCCCAATACAGGAGCGTGCAGCTGCAACCACTCCACTGTGTGTTGATTTTGATTTTGTGCGACCAGCCTTTCCTCACCTCACACAGGATGGCGTCTTCCAGCTCCGTCAGTTCATCCGGTGTCAGTATTATTTGAGGATAGTCCTCAGATAGTACTGCCACCTTCGCAGACTTGACGACAATGACGTAGCTGGCTGCCGGTTGGCTGCCCTCCACAGCGATCTGCCTGTTCTGACTGCCAACGCTGACGGTAAGTCATCGCTTTCCGTTCTTGTAGCATCAGTCCTGCTGCGTTTTTCCGCCGCGTGATCGGGAGGGGTGAGCGTCCTGTTCGCTCGCTTACTGGCCGACTGTTGTGGCTGCACAACTGTTTTGTGGATCAGCTCTTTCTCCCGAGCCCTATCCGGCGTCATTCCCAGCTCTAGGTTTCTTAGATACCATCTGTGCAGAGATCCACCATACACAGATAAGGTCACAGTAACTCTCCGTGACGACCAGTAATCGGAGAGGCACCGTTAGTGACTGAGTTATTTTTAAACAGGGCCTTTAGTCAGAATGATCATCGACACGGTATGCATGACACCTTGATCAGTTTCAGGTAGTTTACAGACTTCCCCTGGTCTAGCATGTGATGAGGTAGTGGAAAGAACGTGGGAAAAATTGGGTATTATATGAAAACGTTATCGGGGAACACCACGTGGCGGCCCTCTGACCAGAGAAGGGGTACTGTCTTCATTTGGAGTCGACTTGAGAAGGTGCTTATACGAAACTAATACCATCCCCCTTTGACCCCCTAGCGTATGTAGAGATACTTCTCGCGGTAGCCCGACGCATTATTTTGCTAGACTGTCTAGCATTTCATTACCATCTACGCCACGGTGCCTGGGAATCCAGAAGATATGCACTTTTTTTGAGGTGCTAAGAGCATCAACTGTATGCCTGCTCGCCTGGATATTTCTGGAAGAGATGGAGGCCGCTTGCAGGGCTTTTATCGCAGCTTGGCTGTCGATGAATATGTTTAGTGGTTCCTGCGAGGTATGCATCTGTTGGGCTACATCTTCTGCTTTTTGGGACTCTTCTGCAACTCAGCAGCTTAGGCTTCGCATTATTATTTACGTGGACACATTATTAAATGCGCCTGAGATGCTCCTAGTGCGTATTATCTATGGCACAGTGCTTTCTCAATGGTGTCTACCAGGGAATGTAGCACTGTTTCCACCCATTTCCCTTTCGTATATATGGTTAGTTTCCGCCTTCCCTTATATAGTGAGTCAGTATTTTTTCATTGTCTTCAATGAGGAAAGACTAGTGGGCCTGACGTCCTTGGGCTGCACGTGACTTAATTTTGGGTACAAATACAACACGTGCTGTCCTCCAGGTGACAGGCACATAGCCGTACCTAAGGCATGCTTCAAATATGGATTGTAGCCTCGGGACGTCATTACCCGGGTACATACCACGGATTCGGATTCTACGCAGCAAAGTACTTCGGAAATGACCCTCAGCTTCCAACAACTGACATGACCCTGGTATTTGTAGGCCAGTGTTATTAGTGTTTGTAGGTTTCGTGCGAATGCTATTCGAAAAAATATTCGTGATGAACTGCAGTTAATTTTGACCGCAAAACGTTCGCGAAAACTTTCGATCACGATATTATTTTCGAACATTTGGTCGACTAGGAATTGACACAATTTTAATTACTATTTGTCTATACATACTTGTACATTTCACTGGCTACCTGGCATAAATATTAAATATTTTCTTTTAATTGTGCCAGGGAAGTCGGTTTGTTGCCGTAAACTTTAGATTTGACGTAACCCCCACAGGAAAAAGTCCATAGGGGTTAAATCGGGACTTCGTGGAGGCCAATTTGTGTCACCTCTCCTGGAGATCAATTTGCCAGGAAAAATTTCATCCTGAGGCTTTAATTCTTTCGCCAACTGAATTTTGTAGGGGTGCAGCTTTAAATATTTGTGTAAAATGCGGAACAATGATGATCTACGCACGTTTAAAGCAACAGCATACTTCCGAATCGAAAGTTCCGGGTTACACACTGTCTACGTTTTCGAACGTTCTCGAAGACCTTGGACGCCCGGATTTTGATTTATCCAGCGTTGAACCGGTCTGTTGAAACTTCTCGAACCATTTTCCAATGAGTCGAAGGCTTGGCGCATCATTTAAATGACGAATATGTTGAATATTGCAGAATTTTCTACGCGCTACAGTCGCTGAGTTACCGTTTTTGTAAAACTCACTTACGCACAACGCACGGTCCGCTCTCGAGAAACGCTCCATAGCGACTAAATTCCCAAAAGCTAGGCTACCGATTGACATACCCCCCGCGCCCCTCGGAATAGTTGCGTTCACGCAATCAGCAAATCAAATGTGAACTATCTTTTGAGACACCCTGTATAAGCGCAATTTAGGGTCATTCTCATGACTTAGAAATACATTAGAGAATACTAATTGCCAATATATGCTATTGGGGGAATAATATTGAGTAGTGCATGTCACGACTTAACAATTGTAATAAATCCATTTCGAGTAGCCCTGCAGTATAAATCGATTTTTGTTCTGTTATCGGACACTTTTTTGTCTGTTATTTTTGAAACTCTCATTATTTTAGTCAGTCAGCTGCTCAAATGCTGAAGAGAAGGACAGTCCATTCATTTGCACAAATGTAAACGCATAAATAGTATATATTACAAGAAAAAATTGGATGAGCTATAGAAAAATATGCATTCCAAATTTTAATACAAAATTTTGACAATTGCCGACTATCATCAGAGGCTACTGTCATACATATTTTGCGCAATCTGCATTATGATGTTTGTGTTTAAACAACCATTGAGCAAGGAAATGAAAAGCAGACAGATGAACAGAGAGCAGGTGGGCTTCGATATTTACTGTTGCAATGTATCAGAGACCAAGCAGTAGTTGAAGGGTTTCTTAAGCCGATTTGATTTTTGTCCGTCTGTCTGCCTTCAATGTCTATAAAGCAGAAACTTAAAAAAGTAGATTTCCATAGTCTAATGATAGATGGTACCTCTCAGAAAAAAAAAAAAAAAAAAAACAAAAACATGCCCTAACCGACATTAAGTCGGGTACTTCTGGAACTTATTCGAATCGTTGAGCTGAGTAAGAATATATGCACACATATATGTACTTTATGGTTTCTCCAATGCTTACTTTACTTAATGTGTTACAAACTCTGTATCAAAATTAATATAATATTCATAATACGTGTAAAGAGTATAAACACTAAGATACGTGTGTGAACACTATTAAAAATATGTTTCTACCGAAGTTAAGGTTTTCTCTTATTTTTTTTTTTTTGAAGATGAAAGAAATAAAACTGCAAATTGGTTGCATTTTTTGAGATATTAAGTGATTAAAAATATTCACAAATAATTCAAATTGTAATTTTCCTTTGAAATATAATTTAAAACTATTACTTTTTACTAAATGTTTATGGAGAATAAATCGTGTGGCTGTAATTGCAAAATGTGTATGTTCCATTTTAATATAAATTGTTTAATGTGTTTTTCTACTCCCTCAATGGCAAGTCCAAGAACTGTAGCCTGTAGAGTCGCATACGGGAAGCACTGTTGTCCAGCAAGATGATTTTGGCGCACCTGCAATCGCTCGATAAATAAATTGTACTCACCGTACGTCATATAGTTCCATGTCTCTGAGAACATTGAGAAATGAAGGAAAATTTTGTATTTTTCTTAAAAATTTATTCATTCCCTACATTACAAACGGTTTTAGATAAAATATCATTGCTTTGAGAATAAAGGCGCCTAAATTAAAGTCACACTTTTCAAATGTTTTCGAGATCGAGAAACTAATAATGACAAATTAAATTATATGATCCCAATTGGTGGAGAAATCTCTATGATCCATTTATTTATGAATTTTATTATTATCAAGTTGTATAGAATATTAGCAACATGGATTATGGAGATTTAAATAGTTTTGCTCTTTGTAGACGTCTTTTTTACTTGTTAAACGAAATGGACTTTTCCATAGAATGTTCACTAGGACAACAGGAATGTATCATACTCGTACATGTATCATGTTATCCTAGTGAACTTATTGGACATGGATTTCGAGCCAGAAATTCGGAAGATTTTACTGGACTTACGTCGTGTCGGATCACTTGATTTGGCTGCAATACACAGCGTCACACAAGTCGTTGAAATAATTTCCGACGATAATGATAAATGCAATTATGTAAGTAAACTTTTTTGTTTCACAATTTCTATTTTTACTTGTAGATAAAAATATTCGTTAAGAACATGGAACAAGAGGAAAAGACTATTGTCTTTTGCGTACGCTGATGATTTGTCTAGTAGTCTTACTCTAGACGGTTGTATGACACAGTGTATACAAAATAATCGTGACCAGCGTGATCGCGAACAAGCCATATCCGACATAAAATCTGCATACGTGAAAATATTGATTGGTACCGATGTGGCTTCACGCGGACTTGATTGAAGACATTACGTAAGTGTTTATGGTTTTATTAATACATATCATAGATTTATGCTTTTACACATTGCAGCCATGTCATAAATTATGATATTCCGCGTAGCATTGAGGTACATATGTACATCGCGTAGTGAAGCCAAAGCACTTCCATAAGTTATTGTACAAGGGGCAATTGGGCCATGGTCAAAGGATTGATTGAAACATTGGAAGAGGCTGGACAGGAAGTGCCGAAGGGGTTGCGCAGTATGGCACGACGTTTTAGCACAATGAAGGAGAAAGGCTATCGTCGCGGTGGTTATGGTAGTAGACGTCAAGGAGGCCGTGATCGCAATTAAGTGAACTAATCGTATTAATACCAATAAAAGTATACAATAATACAAATGCTTTATTTTATTGTACGCTAAATAATGTATAAAATCGTATCGGTTAAGAGAAATATTTAAATATAGTTTAGTTAATATACAATAATATATTCTTCTCCTTTATTTGTAGAGGCTGTATGTACGTTCTTTATATGTAGGTACATGCTATTCCTTACAGCACTCCCGCAATGAATACGAATTCAAACGATACTTCATATATTAACATCCATCAAGCCATTTAGGCTACAGAACGTGCCAAAAAATATAAAGGCATACGGTTTTCAGTTTGAGGAGAAACTTTGCAGTAATATTTTTTGTTGTTTTAATAATTTATTCTTGTTATACACAGTAAACAAGTCGGTGGCGTAACAGCGCACCCTGAGATCGGCAAGCATATCTATATAATCCAAATTAAAATATAGAGCTACTTATATATATAAAATATTTGGAATGCCCAGATACATCAGACTGAAAATGCTGACATAATATAAATGTCACGGAAAATTATTTTTTTTTAAGGTAGTAAGAGTACAATGCCGCATGTGATTAATTTGACATTTCTTCAGTCCACTGCGCCTTATTTTGCAGTTTATCTTCCATTCGGTCGCAACTTAGATTTCTTACTATAATTGGCAGGAATTGGTTTCCTATTCGAACACGTAATTCTAACCGATATTGCCGTTAATATAAATTATGTTTTTTGCCGTATCAATTTAAACACATTGTCGTGAAATAGAGCCATGAAGGAATGCAAGGTCCATCATGTGAAATCATGCGTGATAAATGACGAAGCACAGGAGGTTTGTCGATAGAGTTTGATTACAGGCCTAAATTGTTTTGCAAAATTCTTTTAATTCCATTGCACGAGTGTGTGGAGTTAACGTTGAATGTGTAACAAATTGAACGAGACCATGCTGACCAGAGTTATGGAAAATGTGCGTCATGTCTAATCGATCGATGGCGTAGGCAAAATAAAAACCACTTGAAAAATAAACGGTGTCACCTCTCAATATGAGAAAAACCAAAAAATAAGTGGCAGGCCACACCGGTTACGCTAGTAACTTATATCCATGACGTATACATATTAGGTAAGTATGAACTTTTTGATTGAATATGCGTAGCTTTACCCGATGAGCCTCTGATTGAACGTATAAAAAACGTTATTAGTTTAACTTAATTTCTAAAAAACCCTTCGCAGGAAGTCCATTAATGTTAAGAACTAATAATTCACAAAAAATAAAATAAAAAAAACTTCTGCATTCCACAATGTTCACATCACAGGTTTAAGCTTTTAGAGTACTGGATATAATATATAAAAACGTTCGTGCAGGGTGTGAAATCAAAAAACTCAACAACCAAATGACACCAAATATGTTCAACATATGTTAGTTCGGTCTGCAGGAATGTTTCTCTTCAGTTTCCGTTTGATAGGTGTTTCTGCAGTACAATATATTGTATACATGTTAATGGGATCAAAGAGGGAAGGAAAAGGGAAAGCAGAGTGTTGGGGAAGAGGTGGATGGGAAAGAGCCGGAAGAGAAAGAGGAAAAGGTAAGTTGGAAAAGGAGCAGGGACATAGGGGAAGGGTAAAGGGATTGGAGTAAGGGTAAGGGGCATAGAGAAGTATTGGTATAGGTGAGGCAGAGAAGGGCAGCAAATCGCACGGTACCATTTAAGATAGATGA
>JAWNNQ010000384.1:0-16256 GCA_035044765.1 Leucophenga montana | reverse complement strand
CACGAAGCCATCCGAACAAAACATTTGTATTTTTCTTTATCCTATCACTTTTCTATTCACTTCCATATTAATTCCTTTATTCTTTAAATAAGCTGAGGGAATGTATATTAACTATAATGCTCCGCCTAGGAGCGAAAAAAAACTAAAGAAAAACTAAACTAAACTGCAACTGGTAGAGCTTTAAAGTTTAGACACTGATTTGTTATGTTTGCTGGACCGTGGTTGCAGTCATTATACTGGAGTCCCTTGCTGCCGCAACACAATTGTTAGTTTTAACTAAACCTACTATATCAAATTGGTGTCAAATGAGGTATTTTCTTTTCTTTTTGTTAATCCAATACTGGAAGCAGGGTGGTCGGAAAGTAAAAATCTTTACACATGCAAAATAAGTTAAATAAAGTCAGTGGTCGAGCTAAATACTAGAGGAAGCTGTGTTTAATTGGTTACCGAACGTGGACGCAGCCCGTATGCTCGAATCCATCGGTGGCGGTGCCAAACTCATTGTACAGGCTACGAAATTAGTGATATGGCATTGAGTTGTATGACTTTTGAGTGTGCCACTTGAGTGGGTCAAACGTCGTTTGTTTTGACGCTCATGGTGAACACTATAGAAACGACATAGTGATTTTTTTTTTTTTTTTTGTACAGGTAGCTAGCAATATTGGCTATACTGTAAGCAGACTGAACGTTGCGCATTTTTTTTAAATTTATTTTATATATTTGCAATAGTTTTTTTTTTTTTTTTTTTAATCCAAATTTTAGGTGATATGGAGGGCAAACAAGCATCCACATCGGATTTTGAATTAAAAAGGCTGCAGACCGGGCATGCGCTATAAGAGATTGAGCCTTTAGGTCCAGCTACAAAAAATTACGTTACAATAGACCAGGTTAAGTTCGAATGTTTTTATTTTATGCCAAAGATAGCGTGGGAGTCATGTAGTGGTGCACGATTACAGCACGGTGGAAGAAAAGAAAAAGGATCCACGCGAAAGGCTTGTCAGAATGCATCCCACCCAAATATTTGTCAGAGATTGTTTGTGATAGTAGAAAAAGGAGATAACATTATATTGAGAGAATAAAATATGAATATATTAAGAGAATAAAATATAATAGAAGCTTTTTTTGTTAGTTATGTTAATGTAAATACTCTAAGCTAAATGCCTTAATGTCATTTTTGTTAACATACAAATGTATAATAGTTTTTAAGTAAACTGATCGACATTCACTTAAAATAATAATAAAAAAAAAGAAGCTTCGTATATGAGAAATAGAGGCTTAGAATTAATAATTAATCGACCAGTAACCCGATCACTAAGTGCACAAACGCATAATAATAGATCAGTAAATATGGTAGTGGAACATTCTGCGTCCAAGAACTCAACCCCGGTTCTGGGTCAAGGTGAGGCGTCAAATGCAAATTTAGGAGGTAACGAGGAGAGACAAAGTACAAGCGGTGCTAGGTCGCTATTGCAATTAGAAAATAAACCCGGTGCAGGATTAGATTTTCATGATTTGGTTTCAGGTTTCGGCAGAGGTTTGTTCTGCAATAAATCTTGCATTGGCCCAGGCACATGAAACGTACTAAGCTTCGATGGGTAAAATCGCTGATTCATTACGTAATCAGATGCAGGAGGGTCTTTTAGACTATATGAAAATGGTCAACAACAAAGAGTGGAGAATCCTCAACTAACTTCATCAAGGTCCAGTATAGGTGAACATGGTGGAAAGGCAGTATCATTTGGTGCTATATCATTCGGCTACATCAGCATGGGTTTGACCAAAACCCAAAGAACACATCGTCATCCGGTCAACAGCGCCGACCTGATTTATATAAGCCAAGTCAAATAAATGAACTATTAGAGCCACAGTTCATTCCAAGAGGAAATAGTGGAGGAATGCCACACCAGACAAATAATGTGAATATTCCTCCTTCTGGGAACGTTTCGAGTGCTGGAAGATATGCTACAACTAGCCGTTGGCCTGAGCCAGAACGAGGCAGAAATAATACTTTTCAGCCAAGTGATTTGCCGTACCGTACTGAATGGGCTCAGGTACGTAAATGGGGTTTGTCTTTTGACGGAGAGGTTAGAGTTTAGAGCATCTACAGTCTGTGTACCAAGTTTCATGGGGATAGTTTTAAGGGACTTTCATTTCTTAGTATCAAATGCAGCCCGAGACTGGTACTGGCTCCATTTGAAGACTCAATTAATCACAGATTCGGTAGCCGTAGATCCGAATTTGAAAATTGGCGCGAGTTAATGGAGAGGCGTCAGGGGACAAACGAGAGCATATACCTATATTTTGACCACATGCAAATTTTGCGCTCAAAGTTGAACCTGCCGATATCAGATTTCGAGCTAATTGAAGTGATAAAGACGAATATGAGGGAAAACTTAGCACGACTATTACACCCCATGTATATTACCACCCTGGAACATCAAAGGGCTGAATGCCATGACGCGAAAAGGCTTTTAGTATCACAGAACAACCGTTATACACACACGTGGAGATCGACCTCGATTCCGAGTAAATGAAGTAGAATGTGTAGAGGACCCAGTAGAAATAGATCACTCTGGGAATTTTGAATATGATATAGAGGCCATCCCTGTAGCAAAACTGGCACAGGACAAGTCTAAAATGGTTTGCTGGAACTGCCAAAGTGTTGGTCATTCCTTTTATGTGTGCGAGTCACCTCAACGAAATATCTTTTGCTACAAGTGCGGATTAAGTGGGGTTGTACTACCGAAATGTCCCAAATGCCGGGAAATGTACAGAGGGGCATGCCAGGATGGGGGGAAGCAGGCTCCGAGGATCCTGTGTACAAACCAGGTGCATAAAAGGAAAAATAGATTCCCCGCAAAATCCTAGTATAGAAAATAATTTATCTAAACATAGTAATATATCTATTTTAGAGCAATTAAGCTAGCAAATAAGCTAGCAAATAATAAAATAATAGTATAAAATAATGGTCCAATGCAAACAAAATCGTATGAGGATAGGGTAAATAACTATTATAATATACGCGAACGGATATTTGGAAAACTGGAGAAAAATGTAACAAAATCAAAAAGGGTACAAAAAGCGCGTGGCAGATAGCGTGAGCGTCAAAAGGTTAGAAAAATAATTACGCATACGGTATCGTCAATGATGAAAGGGGACGATCGACCCTATACCGAAGTCAGGATAGAGGGAGCAGAAGTATCAGGTTTACTGGACACAGGTGCTTTAGTTAGTGTGCTAGGTAAGGGATGTTTTGAGGCGTTAGATAGGTGGGGTGTCCACAATTTACCGTTCCATGCGTGCGTCAAAACTGCCGGAGGATCTCCACATGTAATAAAGGGTAAAGTTTTGGTACCAGTACTTATAAAAACCGAACATGTGAGGTGGTCTTATATTTATGCCCTACGTTAGAACAGAAATTATGCCTCGGAACCTATACCTTGGAAAAAATATATGAACCTGTGAATGAACTGCCTGTAGAATTGTTGCCGAAAAGCGAACCCGTACAACAACACGTTTTGATACCACAACAACAACTTCAAATAGACGAAGTCAAAAATAAGTTCCTAAGCTTTGAAAAGCACGGACTGGGGAAGACAACTTTAGAAGCCCATACTATCGAACTTGTGAAAGATGCAGTACCTGTTAAAGAATGGTTCTATCCTGTGTCACCAGCAGTTTAGGAACTCCTTTTTGTCGAAATTGACAATATGCCTGCGTTAGGGGTAATAGAGGAGAGTGAGAGCACTTGGAGTAATCGGACTACACTAGTGCGAAAACCAGGAAAAACTCGGTTATGTTTAGATGTATGGAAGCGACGCGTATCCACTACAAAGTATAAAGTCAGTACTTAGAAGGGTGGATGAGACAGTGTCCACGCCTTCTGTCAGATAGAGCTGGCACCATAAAGCAGGAATTTTACTGCATTTTCGGTACCTGGACGCCCTCTCTATCAGTTCCGTGTGATGCCATTTGAGTTTCGGCAATTTTACAAATACAAATGCCTAGGTCAGTGAGACAAGTCCGAAGTTTTATTGGTACAGACGGTTGGTATAGGCGCTTTATTCAAAATTTTTCTGCTTCAGCTGCCCCGTTGACGGACTGCTTAAAAACAAGAACAAAGTTTGTATTGAACGAAGATGCGAAGTAGTCTTGAAAATCTGAAAACTGCACTCACATCCGCACCTGTATTAAAACATCCTGACTTCAAAAAGCATTTTTACATACAGTGCTATGCGGGCAGTTTTGTTTCAGAAAGATAGCCAAGACAATGATAGGCCAATTGCTTTTTCTCGCAGAAACTACGAGGAGCTCAATTGAATTACAGTATTACGGAGAAGGAATGTTTGGCGGCAGTTAAGGCAGTAGAGCGATTCCTGCCGTACGTTGAGCTAATGCCTTTCACTGTTATCACTGACCATTCAAGTCTACAGTAGATGATGGCTTACGCGACCTAAACGTCCGATTAGCGCATTGGTCTCTGACACTTCAAGCCTATGACTTCAACATAGAGCACCGCAAAGGCAGTGATAAGGTAGTGGCAGATATGTTATCTAGCACTGTTGAAGAGTTGCAAATAGAGCACCTTGATTTTCTGGATTTCGAAACAATAGAGTTTGAGTGCGAAGAATACAGAGACAGAATCAACACTGTGAAAGAAAACGCAGATAAACTTCCTGATTTACAAGTTAGAGATGGACTTTTGTTCAAGGGCACTAATTTCGAACAAAATGAAATAGCAGAATCGCTGGCAAATGAATTTGTAAGGAAAGCGCACGAAGAAGATGTTACAATGCATGGAAAAACTTTGGCATAGGCAAAACTTTGGCTCGTTTGAGACAGTATTATTATTGGCCTCGTATGACAGCGCAAGTCCGATCCTATATAGAGCGGTGTGACATATGCAAGGAGTGCAAATCTAATAATAGATTAGCGCGACCATGCATGGGTGATGAAGTTGTCACATGTAGACGCCTACAAAAACTATACTTAGATTTCCTGGGCAAATATCCAAGGTCCAGGAAGGGAAAGGCATACCTGTTCGTAGTGCTGGACCATTTTACCAAATTTGTATGGTTAAAAGCAATGGAACAAGCTTCACGTGACTTGTTTCTTAAAATCAAACATTTTGTGCCAATTCGGGGTGCCAGAAATTATTCATACTGACAAAGGGAAACAATTTGTCAGTAAGGACTTCCAATCATTCGTAGAGTCATATCACATAGAGCACATACGCATCGCTAACTATGCACCTCAATCTAATGCATCAGAGCGAGTAAACCAATCTATTTTTACAGCGATAAGAACGCAAATAGGTATCGATCATCAACGTTGGGATACCCGTCTGGAACAAATACAAGCTATGCTTCGGAGTTCGTATCATTCAGCCATTAAAAGTACCCCATATTTTGCTATGTTTGGTCAGAATATGTTCACTAGTGGGCTGGACTACAAGTTAGCCAGAAAATTAAACGCAGTGGAAGAATCAGAGGTAAATGGTTTAGAGAGAGCGGATCTGTTTCAGTTATCTAAAAACGAGATAAAAGATAATTTGCATATGGCATCCGCGAAGGGAGTTCGAATTTATAATAGACGTGCTCGAGAGGGGAAGTACATAGTTGGTCAAGAAGTGTTGAAACGAAATTTCGTGCTAAGCGACTTTAAAAGGAATATAAATGCCAAATTTAGCCGTAAATACATTAAATGCCGTGTGACCAAGGTATTAGGCAATAGCCTGTATGAGCTCGAATCATTGAAAGGTACATCTCTGGGTGTATTCCATGCAAAATATTTAAAGCAGTGACCATCAGAGTTGAGACTTTGTTTCTCAGGGTGTGGGCGTTGACCTAAGCTGTTTAGGTATATCGTCTGGATACATTTGAATGGTAAAACATGTGAATATCAATATGTCTTTAAGTAGTGATAGCACGTTGTCCACTACCGTTTTTGTTTTAAACTAAAAAAAGAAACCGTAGTGTCTTGTTACGTGCTCAAATTCGATGCATGTTAGTTTTTAAAAAAGTCAATAGACATTTTAAAGTACTAACGAAAAATTTTGAAATAACGCCAACCGAATTTCGAACACTATGCATTTAGAAATTCAACACACAATAACATCGATAAGAGAAACAGCTTTCGCTACAAAAACAAATCAATTGAGAGCAAAGCTTTCTGATTTCGCAAGGTCAAAAATGCATTCGGGTCAGCTGCAAATGATGAGCGCCGGGTATTTACCAAGCAAACTGCAAAATGCTGTGGTATTTTTTTTGTATGCTTAAACGGGAATTAACGATCGAGCCTGATTATTCCCTTGAACCGGGATAATCGTATGAATTTTGTGTATGGGCCAATAGGAACTAGGATGATAGGAAGCAGGCTTCGTAAAATTCTGAAACAAATGACTTCTATGCAGACCTAAGCATAATCCTCGAGTCAGTCCAAATCGTTAAGTCAAACTGTGCAGTGATCGTTGAAAAAAAATAAATGAGTCCTTTCTTGTGCAAAAAAAAAAAAAAATAAGCATTTTGGCAAAATTAAAATTTAAATAGTATAAATATTTAAAATTTTGATGAATATATAAAACTATATACATATGTATATATTAACACCGATTAAAAAAAAAAATTAAAACAAAAATATACATATACCTGTGGCCCTACAACCAAGGCACTAAAAGAATAAGCCATAATGCGGCCAGGAGTTTTTTTTTACACGGCACAACGACAGCAACGAAATTAACACACTGCACAAAGCCACAGCCTGAGGACTTGAAGGGCCACAGGTTTTTATACTACAATAAATATATAAATAGCAACATATATACGAAAACATAAATATAATCACAACTACCCATATCCGAAAATAAAAAAAAAAATATATATATATATATATATATATATATATATATATATATATATATATATATATATATATATATATATATATATATATATATATATATATATATATATATATATATATATATATATATATTTATTTATATCTATATAAATATAAAAAAAAAGAAACTAAACGTGAAACACAGATATGAAAAAAATCTACGTAAATTAGAACAACAAAAACAATTAAACCAAAAATACCCCTGTCGAACCTACTTAGAAGCTAAATCGTCCTGAAAGTTGAACCGAACTTCTGACCATACTTTTGAAGTGAATATTTAAAACAAAAAATAAAAAAAAATTATTTATAAAAAAAAAAAGATTTTATATAGGGAAAAGGGAATTTTGTAAAGGTGAGGAAAGGAATTGAATGGTGGGCATATAATTTTAAATTAACATAAATGCAACAACAACAGAAATTGACATGAATACAACAACAACAGACGACGACAATAAAAACAAATAAACGGTACACGAAAACAGCAACGATAACAGAAAATAACTGAAATACACCCACGAACAAATTCATTTTTACATGAAAACAACAAGAAACTAAAGTCAATCGCGAAGGTGACAACAACAATATTACATTAAATTTTACATTTATCCTCAGAATAGGCTACCCCCATTTGTCTTTGAGCGCTCGAAATAAAGAGGTAGGGAGATCTATACAGAAGCAAAAACAAGAACGACAACCAACAATAAACACATAAAGACTGTATTTATAAACAAAACCGGCAACAACTTGCCGCGATCCCATCTCAATTCCCTGTCTGAACCTACAACTTATTTATTATTAATCTCTTAATTATTTATTATATATTCTATTATTTATTTTTCTAAAATTATTTTTATTTATGAATTATTTTTAATTTCAATTTAGCACATTTTTTTTAATAATTTATTTTTGTGTTTATAATTGTTCATGTAGCGTTAACTGTTAGAATTCCGTGTGTCTTAAATTTTCCAATTTATAATTTAATCTTAATTATGTTAGGAGAAAATAATTATACGTGCGTCTATTAAATTTAAATATGTGGTGAATATAATTTACGCGGGTGGGTGTATTCTGGCAACGATCGAATGGTGAAGTAGTGCTGAAAAATGTTTTAGGGAAGTTACAAGAGTGGAGAGTGTAACCCAAGGATGGGAGGGACACGCAGGGATCGAAACAGATTATCCCGATAACTTTGTCGGCTAATTTAAATGTTCATAAGCACTATACTGTTTGTATTTTAGTTTTTCTTTAGTTTTTTCGTCCTAGGCGGAGCATAATAGTTAATACCCATACCCTCTGCTTATTTAAAGAATAAAGGAAATTATATGGAAGTGAATAGGGAATTGTTAGGATAAAGAAAAATACAAATGTTTTGTTCGGATGGCTTCGTGATGTCTGATAGGTCGAATCCGCCCTGAATGGCATCGCTGAGCACCAAGCCGCAGCCAGACCTGCACGCAGGGCTGTATGCCCGTAAGAAAGCAGGCCGTAACAACTATTCTCATATCACTTGCATATCATTTCCCATGCTGATTTATAGCATGCTGCTGACCCATTCAGAAGATGGCTGACTACCAATTTGGCTTCTCCTTTTAGACATGTCTTTAGATATGCCAGTTTTCTCGTGTCACTGAAATCCTTTCTTCCATCAATTATTTCTGAGAATAACTCAAAAAATGTTGGGCAGTCTTTTGCGCAGCCATCGAAATTTGAAAACACTATTTTTGGTAGCTCTGGCACATCGAGTTTTGTATCTTGCAGCTATTTGATTTTTTTATCAATGAGCACCTCTAGGCCAGCAACTTCCGCTTTGAGTATATCAATCTCATCTTGGTCAAATGCATATTTTTCGTTTTTGACCTCTAGTTTCATTAGGGTGTCCTCCACCGAGGACCAATAGCTTTTCAACATAGCTTTATTTTTTAATAAGTCTTCTATGTTTGGCTTTTCGAAGCTGTCTTGGATTTGGCATATTTGTTGCCTTACCCGATCAGCTCTTCTATCCGCGAGATCTACCAAACTGTCTACTGGGCAGGAGCTCCGTTGTGAATTGCAGCCCATCTGGTTATCATGTACTTCTGATACCTTGATGGGTTTTCTTACTTCCACTTCGTCATCAGGTACTTTTGATGACTTAAAAAGGTAGCTTGCAACTAATTTGCTTACTTTCCATCGATCATCAGGTACTTTAGATGATCCAGGCTGGTCGGAAATATCGATCTTCATCGTAGACTCTCTGTAGGCCTTGATGTTAGCAATGGTGGTATCAAATACTCTTTCATTAAAGTATTGATGATACACGACTCCAATTCTTACCAGCAATGCATTATTGGCAACAAACACTTCGGCCAGCTTTTCAATGCTTGCTAAACTTGCCCGAGTCGTTACTGACTGCTGTATTTTTTCATGCAGCTCCGCCTGCTCCTTCAATAACTGAATCGTCTTATCAGTCAACATCTTGATGGAGATTTTTTTTTTTTTTTTTGGTGAATTTGCTTTAATTTAATTTTATTTTTGGCTTAACCCGATGGAAGTTTTTTTGTTTTAGTCGCCTGGTTGACTATGCTGTGCCTCAACTCACAGCTATAATTGGTCTAGCCAAAATATAAAAAAAAAACACAAATAAAAATTTGCACTTTTCACCTTTCACTTTCTGCTGTTTAAGCCACAGAAAACGCTTTATTCACTTTGGTAATCTCTCGGTTTTTACCCGATGGACCAAAATATGTGTATTTGTCTTTATACTTTTACTACTTTGATTAAATCGAGTAAGTCTCGAAGGACCAAAAAATGTGCAGTATCGCTTTACTAATATACACATCTGGCTCGAAGGACCAAAAAATGTGCACACTATCTTTTAAGTGATATACACTTGTAAAGTACTTGTCAACGTTATTTGAATTCCAAAGAACTTAACGCGCTGACGATCTTGTTTGTATTTCACCTTTTTATTCATTAATTATCAACCCTTAACTATTGCTGAATTTGTAGGACTGCAGCCTTATCTTAAACTATTTATAAACTATCGCTGAGTTTGTAGGACTGCAGCGTTATCTCAAACTATGCGTAATAAAGTAATTTTAAATGTGTAGCAGATGGCGATCCTAAATAAATGTGTAGCAGATGGCGATCATAAATAAAAATACACAAGTACACAAAGCCAGTGTTTGCTCCCACGCATAGAGCTACATATCATTTGTCCGCGGTTGGTCTTATCGCTGGGACGTCTCATGTTCACGCTGGAACAAAATGTTAATATATTTTGTATGGATATAGCGGGAGAAGAAATAAATTCATACGATGTGATGCTATAAGGATATAAGAAACTATGATTAACAGAGCTGCAAGAATACGTACTTTGGAAAATGTCGGCAAACAAATCTGATATAGGCGAATCAGAAGATGTAACTGCACCATCAAGAAATAATTGCGAAGGATACGCTGAAGTACTACGTTTCGTATTAACGAAATTGAAAAACGATTTTGGATTGTGACGCATGTTTCGTTTACATTTTTTTTAAATATCATCTTTTATTTAATGTATTAAAATCAAAACGTGCGGCACAATATTTACTAAAATCAGTATTAGAGCCACTACGTTTATATGTTTTAAATAAACGCGACTTATTATTTTTTAATTCGTAAAGGCTACGTGAAAATCGTCTTTTTTCAGAGACTGGGAGAGTTAGTGAATGGAATAAAAAATATTCGTTAGCAATTCAATATCTGAGCAGCGCACGAGAGCAGACCAATCTGTATTGAAAATGATATTTAAGGATCATTTATGCATTTTCACCATTATTTAAAGTTTTTCAGGTTTTATAGATTTGCTCACAAAAATAATGATTCATTTTTAGTTATACTTTACTACTCAACCAATATTCATTATTTATGAGCAAAAAAAAAAAAACTTTAATAATAATCATTATTTTATGAGTTTTATTTTTTGCTCAAAAATAAAACACAAGTTGTAATTTTTTTTCAAGAAATATTTTTTTTTCAAGAATTTTTTTTTTTTAAAAACTGAGTATTATGGATTGTCTTGGCTTACTGACAAAATAATAATGATTTTTTCCCTTATTCCCTAAGAAAAAGACGAAATTACAACTTGAGTTTTATTTTTGAGCAAAAAATAAAACTCATAAAATAATGATTCTTCTTTAATTTTTATTTTTTTTTTTGCTCAAAAGTAATGATTATTGCTGGAGTAGTAAAGTATAACTAAAAATTAATCATTATTTTGTGAGTAAATCAATAAAAATTAAAATTAATCATTATTCTATAATTTGTATAATAAAACTTATAATGATTACAGTCCCTATTAAAAATACATTAGAGTATACGAATTGGCAAGATAAGCTATTGGCGGAATAATATTGAGTAGTGCATGTCACGACTTCACAATTGTATTAAATCCATTTTCAGAAGCCCTGGAGAATATTTCGCTTTTTTCTGTTATCGTTTAAAAATCGGTCACTTTTTTGTCTGTTAAATTTTGAAATTCGATTATTTTCGTCTGAAATCGAGTATTTTGGTCTTATTTATCGGTCAGCTGCAAAATGCTGAAAAGGTGGACAGTCCATTCATTTGCAAAAATGTAAACGTATAAAAACTAAAAATTAGAAGAAAAAAAAAATTGGATGAGTGTGAGCCGTCAATCCATGAATATAATATGCACGTTTGCTTTCCAAATTTTAATACAAAATTTCAATTTTGTTTGTTTTCATTTTGCTTTGGTTGTTGATCGATCGTTTTATCGTTGAAATATATTTTTAATCAATTTATTGGTTAGCCGAACTAGGCAATACGGCTATGGAAAAACATGAGCTATAAATATATAGGCAAGTCAAGAGAATGGTCCTAAAGTTTGTAATCAAATACCTCAGCTAGCAGCCATATTCATATAACATTTTCATATAATAGTTCAATAATTTAATATAAAACTCGTACAAGTATAATCTCAAAACAAAAGCAACTTAAATAATATAATGGCCTAACAAAATTACTATATCTCAATATCAACGTTAAATTAATTATTTAATCATTTAGTAATTATAAATGTATTTTGAGCTGATATTTTATCATACTAACCTTAATTAACAGCGTGTCTGCAGCAGTGTATCGCGGACCCTCTATATAATTTTCTTTTTAATTTGAAAAACGAAATATGAGCTCTAAATTTCTTATAACTACATTACACACTTTTGCTTTTTATATCCTGATATATTATATTATATGCCTATATAATTTCTTATAACTAATTTACATATAAAAACATTTAAAATCAATATACCTAAATAATATATCATACTTACTTACCTATACTACGTAGAACGATGTAATGAAACCCCAACTAATTTCGATGAAGTTAATATAATAACGAAATATATTATAATTCGTTTTCAATACTTCACATTATTTATCATCGTATTTAGTCTATCGCATATTAACTTTGCAGAAGTTTGTATCACTTATTCGGTATACAACTTTGTAATATATGTAGTAATCCTTTGTACCACCTTTTATCAAATGATTTGACAATGTCCAAGTAGATAGCTACGCAGTATTTCAGTTTATCCAAGTCATCTAGTATTTTATGCATGACTGTGTTTTTGTTGAATAATAGAATGTTTTCGTCTAAAGCCAAACTGATAATGGGGAATAATTTGCTATTGTGTCAAGATTGGTTGTAATCTATCAAATAATATCTTTTCAAATATTTTGGATAATACAGGTAGTAGACTTATTTACCTGCATGAACTGGATTTTTTGCATCTTTATTAGGTTTTGGTATAGCAATAATTTGAGCAACTTTCCATACTGCAAGAAAATAAGTTTGCCTTATTGCCGCGTTGAAAATCTTATTTTACCTGAAATAAATCATGTCCTTTTTATCCTTTAGAGTTCTAATTTTACTCCTTATTTCTGAGTCAGTAGTCAATCTTATTGCACAAGTATTTACTTCATTCAGTAATGTAAAGTTTTGATTGTTCCTTTCATTTGTAAATATTATTTTAAATTGTTTCGCCAATGCATCTGCTTTTTCTTTATTACTTTTTGCTCATGTATCATTTTGTGTTTTCAAAGTTTTCCAAAGTGAAAAATTCGAAGAGTCAGTTGGTCCTAAAGTTGAAAGATAAAATCAAACTTTTTGTCATTTTCTTCTCTTAATAGGTAGGTTTGTTTAATTTGGCTTTATCATGTGGATGTTTTGTAGTGTGAAATATTCTGCGCAGCTTCCTCTCTTCAGTAATTTTTTGTTTAATGTGTGCAGGTATAGCAGGTATAGCTTATATCGTAATATTTTTTCAATTATTTGTCGACGCGTATTCCACTCAATATTTTTGTTATAAATGTTCAGGTTTTCATTGGACTTTGGCATAGAATTTAATGGAATTAAAATTTTAGAGGGGCCATGTTGAAAATTATACATATGGCTCCACGCTACTCTACTCATCCAACTGGCAAGCCTGCCCGATACCCAAAACACACATTCCGCTCTCGCAGTTACTTAACTGCTGCTGCGACCGCCGAAAAAGTAACATCGTCTGCAACAACTACGACTACTACAACGACAAATGCAAGTGCTATTAATAAAAAATGATACGTGGAAATATATAAATGGTACCTGCATTCAGCTTGAAGAGAATGCAGAAAAATGGAAAAATGAAGACGCTAAGGCAAAGGCCGACCTGATACTGGCTATATCAACATCCGAGTTGAAGCAGATAAAGGAGTGCGTTACTTCGAATGATGTGTGGAAAAAGCTGCACAATATTTGCAATCCACGGGATCTGCACGTAATGCAATGCTTTTGAAATCGCTAATTTTATTGAAAATAAGTTCTGGTGGCGACATGAGAAGCCACATTAGGAAATTTTTCGACATCGTCGACAAAATAAATGAGATAGATATGGCGATAGAGACGCACGACAAATTACCAGCACCAGAGGTATTACAAATTAAGATGCTGGAGGAGTGTGAGTGTGAGAAATTAAGGTGAGGCTAAAAGTGAAGCCTTGTTGGCAAATAAAATAAGTCAGCAGAAAACAGGAAAGAAGGTGCCGAAATAGAAATTTAATTTCAACTGTTATTCCTGTTCGAAGATGGGGCATAAAGCAGCAGAATATACCCAAAATAAAACAAATGCGAAACAGTACGTGCACACGGCGAACTTTAGCAGTGATAACAAAAGTTGGTGTCTTGACTATGGAGCGTCATCACATATGTGCTCACAAAAGGAGAGGTTTGATAAAGTAAGTGAACCGAAGTCCTTGAACCTGAATCTAGCAAACAGAAAATCCACACAATTAGAAGGCTGTGGATCTGTGCCATTGAAAACAAGAAATTGTTTTTCGACAAACCTAAGGAATTCGCTGTATGTGCCAGATTTGCGAACAAATTTGATGTCCGTTGCTAAGGTATGTGATCATGGTTTCAATGTATTGTTTAAAAAGGACAGTGCCTATATAATAAGAGAGGCAAATGGTGAAAGAGTCATTCTCAGAGCAGTACAGAACGTGGCCACGCAGTTACAAGTGGTAACAACGTCATCAAGGAGTGGCACGAACGCTTTGGTCATTTGAACGAGAAAGATTTAAAGGAAATAATAAAGACTGGTAAATTTATTATTTATTGGCTATAGTAAGGACGCCAAGGCATACCGATTATACGACACAGGTGCAAGGACTGTTCATAAGAGTCATGACGTAAAAGTTACAAATAAGTTTGGCAACGAAGCATATGAATTTATTGAAAGGCAGACCGAAGTACAAGTACAAAATGCACCTGTGGATCAACATGAACATTTTCAGCAAGACGATACGGAATCGTCCGAGGACGGAAATGTTGATGGTGTTGCTGCAAAACGTGGCCCAGGGAGGCCAAAGAAGGTGCGAACAGGCAAGCCAGGACTACCCAAAAAGGTGTACAGCCAGGTAAGTGCAGCCGAAACGGAATCGATTGATACTGAAGTCGTATCTGAATCAGAAACAGAAAAGTTTTTTGAAGTTGTATCACTTGCAAGTGAAGGTGATCCGTTTGCAGCAAATGAAGCCCTAACAGGACCCTACGCCTCAGAATGGAAGGAGGCGATGATTAAAGAATATCGAGCGCTGCAGAAAAATAATACTTGGGAAGTCGTTAGTGAATCAAATAAACCCGCCATCGAAACAAAATGGGTTCTCCAAACAAAGTACAAAGATTAGTTGCTAAAGGTTTGAAACAGCGAGAAGGTATTGATTATAATGAAACGTTTTCTCCAGTAGCACGAATGGGATCAATACGCACACTGATAGCACTTGCAGCAGAATTAAAGTAGAATGTACACCAACTGGACTTTACAAGCGCATATTTAAACGGAGATATCGAAGAAGAGATCTACATAAAAGTTCCACCGGAATTCCATACGGTGTTGAGTGTAAACGCAAGAGAAAGGAGTTCAGTCAAGATAAGATATGCCGATTGAAGAAAGCGTTGTATGTTATGAAGCAGAGCGGACGACAGTGGCATAAGAAGCTTGACAGCAAATTAAAGGAAATTAACCTTAAGCCACTTGCAGCTGATCCTTGCGTCTACTTCAGCAGAAAGGATGAGAAAACTACAATTGTGTAATTGTACGTAGATGATCTCATAGTCGCAATCAAACGATGAAACGATGCTGCGTCATATAAAGACCGAATTGTCCAAAGCCTTTGATATGAAAGATTTAGGTAGTCTTGAATATTGTCTTGGAATTGAGTTCAAGCAAAACAAGGACAAAAGCGAGTTCTCGATGTCACAGTCAAAATACATCAGAGATGTGTTGAAACGATTCAACATGGAAAACTGCAAACCAGTGAGCACTCCGATGGACACTAGCTGCAAGCTGTCAAATGAAATGTGTCCGAAATCTGAGACGGAAATCAAAGGAAGTCAAGCAAATTCCGTACCAAAATTTGGTTAGTGCCTTGATGTGGTTAGCAGTTACAACAAGAGCAGACATCTGCGCATTCAGTGAGCGTACTAAGCCAGTATAACGCAAGTTATGGTAAGCAGCATTGGGTAGCCGCAAAACGAGTGCTACGATACCTTAAAGGTACTGAAAACGTCGGCTTAGTATACACACGAAATGGTAAAGATCTGGTTGGCTATGCCGATGCCGACTGGGGTGCAAGCCTTGAAGACCGCAGATCTTTCACAGGCTACGCATTTGTACTGGCAAACGCGGCAATCACTTGGGAATGCCGTAAGCAGATGACTGTTGCTATGTCCAGCAAGGAAGCCGAGTACATGGCTTTGTCCAAGTCGATGAAGGAGGTCCTGCATCTAAGAAAAGAGATTTTGGGCCAGTTCCATACTACGAAGATATACAACGACAA
>JAWNNQ010000381.1:0-16175 GCA_035044765.1 Leucophenga montana | reverse complement strand
ATTAATTATTTTTATCGCTTCATTTACCTTGGACAAAAATGGTCCTACTTTAGAATTTTTTTTCTTTCATATTTCATTAGTATAGATTTTAGTTAAGCTCTGTATTTGTTTGTCGAAATTGCAGTTTTAAGTGACAAAGCAAGTCCTCTACGACCAAAATATATAGCTAATTTACCTATCTGCAAGAAGACTTTAACAAATGAAGTTAGGAATCAGAGCGATTACTATATTTGTCGATTATTACAATTGTTAAATTTTTTTTTTATTTTTGGATTATTTTTTTTGCTTTATTTATTTTTATTTTTTGCTTTATTTATTAATTATAGTGCAGTGCATTTATTTTTATTCATTTTGCTGTTTGATGCAAGCTGCTTGCACTTTCGATTTATTTTAGCAACTTTTAACTTATTTTTGAGTATAATTCAATTTTCACGCTTTTGGGATTCAAGTGATTATTTTCTTTGCTATTAACCATATAGCTAGAAAGAGGTGATGAGGATCCAACTCCAACTAATGAGCAAATTTACTGTGCTATATGTACGGATATTGTTGAATCCTCAGTTGATTTGTATAAAACTGTATGTAGTCATGAATTTCATAAGTCTTGTATAACTACACATTTTCGCAAAAAGAAGTGTCAAGTTGTCAAGTGGTTTTCATTGCGCAGACAATTTTACAAGCGCCGAGTTCGAGTTATAACACTCGCTATCAAGTCAAGTCGTATTTGAAAAGGGCAAATTCTTCATTGTCTACAATAGATCCTACCGTTCGTGAATCGACAATCAATACAACCGAGGTAATAAGAAATATGTTAGAAGAATCCATTGCGAGTATGCAAATGGGTCGCATGATAGAAAGTAATGTTGAAGCTAGCTTCAGAAGATTGACATCAGATCAGCCACAATCTAAGGAAAGACAAACTATGCAGGTTCAGACTTTAGAAAATGTAGAGCAGCAAACTCTGGAACAGTTAATAAGATTGGATAACAACAGTGTCAGACAACACTCTGTTTTTCCTCCTTCATTTCAGACCAGAAATTCTGAGGTAAATATAAGTCCGCCACATGCTTCTGAGCTTAGTCACCGTCCAGTGGGTAATGTAATCCACAACTGGAAGCTTCGCTTTACAGGATACAGAGATAGCCTGACGGTCGATTTTATTTAAAGAGTGGAAGCACTAACGAACCAAACTTTAGGTGGTAACCTTATTCTGTTGTGCAAAAATGTCAGTACTCTGTTTGAAGGTAAAGCAGCAGATAAGTTTTGGCGTTATCACAAAACAGTGCGGCAAGTGAACTGGAGTGAAGAATTTAGAGATTCACGAACAGACGTTGATATAAGAGACTAATTCGTGATCGAAAGCAGAAACAGAATGAAAGTTTTGACGCCTATTATGACTCTGTAGTACAACTTAACGATCGGTTAGAACATTCGTTACCAGAAAATTCACTCATAGAAATTTTGAGACGTAACTTACGACCTGAAATACATAATGAGATTTAACAAAGCAGGCCATCGCTACCAAGATTGCATGGCGGAGCGGAAAGTTTTTTGTTATGGATGCGGAGCACCGAAAATTTATAAACCCAACTGCCGTGTCTGTTCAGAAAACGTATATGCGAAGGCGCTGACAAATCAGCACAAGTCAATGGTTTCGACTGCTTGTCAAGCAAGTCAAACTGTCACCACCGAATAAAATTAAAAGATAGTACAAATTTTTTGATAATCGAATATGTCCTTACTAAACAACTATTTCAACCAAAACTTCCTTTTCATAAACGTCTCAAATATTCACATCGGTAAAGTAAATTTTACCAAGCCGAATATAAAAATATCTAGATCCAAACGAAGAATTAACGCGTTTTGGAGAGCAGTGAAATCTTTACGTCGTCAACGAATCGGTGCTATAGCTAACCAAGCAAACGATGTCCGTACGTATGCAAATGTTCAGCTTTTTGGCAGATCTGTGTTAGGTCTCTTAGACACTTACTTACTTACTTAGGTGGCTCTACAACCATCTATCGGTCAAGGCCGCACGCAGGAAAGCGTACCATTTGAAGTAGTTTAGTGCGCGTCGGCACCAGTCGCTGGCAATCTGGAGCTTGATCTTAAGCTCGGACGTCCTCTCTCCACCAATCAAGTTCAGGTTTCCGTCGTAAGCCTTTAGTGCTGGAGGTTCGGGGTTCATCCGTATGAGGTGACCAGCCCAGTGCAGGCGCTGGAATTTCATGCGCTGGACTATGTCAACGTCATCATACATTTCATAAAGCTAATGGTTCATACGGGTCCTAAACTCGACGCCAACTCTAAGGGGACCAAAAATCCTACAAAGAATCTTTCTCTCGAACACTCCGGGATTGTCAGTGTATTGTAGATTTTTATCTTCGTAGTTTGAGAGACGGCTCTACTTCTAATTTGCTTGCTGAGCTCAAAGTAGCAGCGATTAGCAAGCGAGATTCTTCGTCTGATCTCTCGGCTAACATTGTTGTCGCTGGTAATTTCTATTCCCAGATAGGCGAAGTTTTCTACAACATTGAAGTTGAAATTCTCCATACTCACAGACCGCCCAAGACGAGCTGATGGTCTGCGAGAACGCCCTGCTTACTCGCCGTTCGTTGATGCCTATGATGTCTGTGTCATCAGCATATGCGAGTAGCATCCATTAGGATGTACTCCATTAGGAGATTAAAAAAGTCGCACGATAAAGCATCACCCTGCCTGAAACCTCTCTTGGTATCAAAGGAATCGGAGAGGTTCTTTCCTAATCTGACGACGCTTTGTGTGTGTGATAGCGTCACCATGAAAAGTGACCAAAGTGAAAATCTGGTCACTGGTCGACCTCTTTGGTCTGAAGCCGCACTGATACTGGCCTATCAGCGCATTCGTGTATGGCTCCAGCCGTTTACACAGTACTCGGGACATAATTTTGTATCCTATTGAAAAGATACTTATTCCCCGGTAGTTCGCGCAGACAGCGGGGTCTCCTTTCTTGAAGATAGAACAAGGAACACTGAGATTCCAAACGTTGGGCATGCATTCATCGGACCATATTTTGCACAAGAGGTGGTGCATATGCCTTACCAACTCTTCGCCACCGGTCTTGAATAACTCAGCTGGCAACTCATCGGAGCCTGCTGCTTTGTTATTCTTCAGCTTTTTAATTACTGAGTCGACCTCGTTATAATCCTGTGGCTCTACAAGAGAGCCATCATCAATTGGTGGTTCTATGTACGCTTCTCTAGCGGCGGTATTATTCTCTTCATCGCCCCCAAGTAGATTAGAGAAGTGACTTCTCCATAGTCTCAGTGATTCCTGTGCATCTGTAACGAGGCTCCCATTATTGTCCTTGCAGAAAGAAACTCCAGGTTGAAACCTTCGGTCAGACGCTTGACCTTTTGATAAAACTTTCGATATTCATTTCTTTGACATAACACCTCAATATCCTCAAGTCTGAAAAGGCGTTTCTCCTCTCTCCGTTTCTCACGATATCGCTCTCTAACAACTCGCTTTTCTCCCGACTGCACAGTTCGTTTGTAAGCGGCGTCTTTCTCTGCAGTAGCTTGGCGACACTCCACGTCATACCAAGGGTTACAAATTAGTTGGAACTGCTCAAAAAAGGCATCCTGCCAAAGATGAATTTTAAGAGCGTCTCGAACGTCTCTACGAGCGCTGCCCCAATCACGATATAAAAATCGTGCTTGGCGAATTCAACGCCAAAATTGGGAAGGAAGGAATCTTTGGCCCAACAGTCGGAAAATGTAGCCTTCATTACGCTACCTTCAGCAATGGAGAGAGGCTAATCGATTTCGCCGCATGTCGGAACATGGTAATCAGTAGCACCAGATTTCCACACTGAGACACAAGGCTACTCGGCGCAGTCCCGATCAAAAGACACGCAACCAAATTGATCATATTGTGTTCGACGGAATTCACGCATCGAGCGTGTTGGACTAGCGAACGGTACGAGGTCCCAACATCGTTTCGGACCACTACCTTATGGCAGCCAAGGTAAGCACCAGGCGCAGCATGGTGCATTCCGCACGTTCTAACACTCAACGAAAGCTAGACGTCGGTAAGCTGCAATCACAACAGACCGCCGGATCCTTTTCAGCCAGACTCTCCCAACTGTTCCGGGAGTCCTCTCCGGCTTTTGAAGATATAGGTGAGCATTGGAGCCATATCTCCCACTCCATGAATACTGCTGCCAAGGAGGCCATTGGGTACACCAGACCTGTGACTAAAACTTGGTATGACGTGGAGTGTCGCCAAGATACTGCAGAGAAAGACGCAGCTTACAAACGAACTCTACAGTCGGGAGAAACGCGAGCTGTTAGAGAGCGATATCGTGAGAAACGAAGCAATGAGGAGAAATGCCTTTTCAGACGCAAAAAAAAAGAACAAGAAAGGCGTGAGCTTGAGGATGTTGAGGTGTTATGTCAAAGAAATGAATCTCGAAATTAGTATCAAAAGGTCCGGCTTAAGACCAAAGAGGTTGACCAGTGACCAGATTTTCACTTTGGTCACTTTGCATGATGACGCTATCACACACACAAAGCGCCGTCAGAGTAGGAAAAAACCTCTCCGATTCCTTTGATACCAAGAGAGGTTTCAGGCAGGGTGATGCTTTATCGTGCGACTTTTTTAATCTCCTAATGGAGTACATCCTACATCAATGCCCATACGTAGAACGATCGGGCACGATCTTCCATAAGGAAGTGATGCTACTCGCATATGCTGATGACATAGACAACATAGGCATCAACGAACGGCGGTCTGTGAGTATGGAGAATTTCAACTTCAATGTTGTAGACAACTTCGTCTATCTGGGAACAGAAATTACCAGCGACAACAATGTTAGCCGAGAGATCAGATGAAGATTGAAGACACTGATAATCCCGGTCCTGCTGTATGACGCAGAAGCAATGACACTGACATCAACGGATACAGCGTCTTTAGGAGTGTTCGAGAGAAATATTCTTCGTAGGATTTTTGGTCCCCTTAGAGGTAGCGTCGAGTTTAGGACCCGTATGAACCATTAGCTTAATGAGCTGTACGATGATGTTGGCGTAGTCCAGCGTATTAAATTCCAGCGGCTGCACTGCGCTGGTCACCTCATTTGGATGAACCCCGAAGCTCCAGCACTAAATATTTACGACGGAAACCTGAACTTGATTGGTGGAAAGAGGACGTCCGAGCTTAAGATGGCAAGATCAGGTCTATGATGTCCTGAAGAAGCACCGGATTGCCAGCGACTGGCGCCGGCGCGCAATAAACTTCCTACGTGCGGCCTTGACCGATAGACGGTTGTAGAGCCACCTAAGTAAGTAAATGTCTAATAAACCTAACACAGATCTGCCAAAAAGCTGAACATTTGCATACGGACGGACATCGTTTGCTTGGTTAGCTATAGCACCGATTCATTGACGACGTAAAGATTTCACTGCTCTCCAAAACGCGTTAATTCTTCGTTTGGATTTAGATATTTTTATATTTGGCTTGGTAAAATTTACTTCACCGATGTGAATATTTGAGACACGTTTATGAAAAGGAAGTTTTGGTTGAAATTGTTATTCAGTAAGGACACATTCGATTATCAAAGAATTTGTACAATCTTTTAATTTTATTCGGTGGTGACTGTTTGACTTGCTTGACAAGCAGTCGAAACCATTGACTTGCTCTGATTTGTCAGCGCACTCGCATATCCGTTTTTTGAACAGGCACGGCAGTTGGGTTTATAAATTTTCGGTGCTCTGCATCCATAACAAAAAGCGTTCCGCTCCGCCATGCAATATTAGTAGCGATGGCCTGTTTTGTGGCAGTTCCAACCAATTAGAGCTGCTACATCAGCATCTCCTTCATTTTGATCTACTTCACTTTGCTCACCTAAATCCAGTTTGGTTCGTTAGTGCTTCCACTCTATAAATAAAATTATCGACCGTCAGGCTATCTCTGCTTTCTCTAAAGCGAAGCTTCCAGTTGTGGATTATATGACCCACTTTGTCTGGACGGTGACTAAGCTCAGAAGCTTTTGGTGGACTTATATTGCCCTCAGAATTTCTGGTCTGAATTGAAGGAGGAAAAACTGAGTGTTGTCTGACACTGTTGTTATCCAATCGTAATAACTGGCCCAGAGTTTGCTGCTCTACATTTTCTAAAGTCTGAACCTGCATAGTTTGTCTTTCCTGAGATTGTGGCCGATCTGATGTCAATCTTCTGAAGCTAGCTTCAACATTACTTTCTATCATGCGACCCATTTGCTCAGTAAGTGATGTTAGCAATCGATTTTGCATACTCGCAATGTATTCTTCCAACATATTTCTTATTACATCGGTTGTATTGATTGTCGATTCACGAACGGTAGGATTTGCCCTTTTCAAATACGACTTACTTGATGGCGAGTGTTATAACTCGAACTCGGCGCTTGCAAAATTGTCTGCATAATGAAAACCACTTGACAAACTGGAGAAGTATTCTTTTTGCGAAAATGTTGGATCCTCATCACCTCTTTCTAACCCCATGGTTAATAGCAAAGAAAATAATCACTTGAAGCCCAAAAGCGTGAAAATTGATTTATACTCAAAAACAAGTTAAAAGTTGCTAAAATAAATCGAAAGTGCAAGCAGCTTGCATGAAACAGCAAAATGAATAAAAAGAAATGCACTGCACTATAATTAATATATAAAGGAAAAAATAAAAATAAATAAAGCAAAAAAAATAATCCAAAAATAAAAAAAAAATAAACAATTGTAATAATCGACAAATATAGTAATCGCTCTGATTCCTAACTTCATTTGTTAAAGTCTTCTTGCAGATAGGTTAATTTGATATATACCTGTGTGCAAAGAACAAAATATAGATTTAAAACAAAATAAATGTAAACTTTTAAGTGAGTTCTCAGTGGCCAAGCATCGACTATGATTATAAATATTGCCGTATTTCCAAAAATAACAAAAAAATAGTAAAAAATCATTGGTTAACCTGGCGAATTTTGACTGCTCAGTGTAAATTCCAATGACAATAGAAAACCAACTAAGATATACTACAACAAATAAGATAGGTACCCGTGGTCAGAAGACACTAAAAAAATTCAGTCTGCATTTTCCAAGCGTGTAAAATCCTAATACTGCTGAGCATAATAAGAGTAATTTAAAAAAAGAAAAAATGCAAATAGAAATCAATTAAAATTTAAATTATATTTTGGTCGTAGAGGACTTGCTTTGTCACTTCAAACTGCAATTCCGACAAACAAATACAAAGCTTAACTAAAATCTATACTAATGAAATATGAAAGAAAAAAAATTCTAAAGTAGTTGTAGCATGTAACGTGGCAAAATATTGGTTCGATGTTGGGTTCTGCAACTTACCAAAGGTAACCAATACCCTACTACTTAAATATTTTAATTTTACGTACCTACGACAATATAAAAAGACTACAACAAAATTTGATCCTTATAAACGAACAGATATGTAGAAAAAGAGTGAGAGGAAAAAAAAGTCGGTTTACGGACGATAATTTTACGTGATAACGTCATAAGAAAATATTGATGAAAAATTGCATACTTTTGGGAATTCAATTTTAATGTAATTCCAATAATACAATCAGTACACAAACAACTTGTCATATAAAAGAGATTCGTTACCAACATCAAAGAGTGAATATACGCCTCTCTCTCTCTCTCTCTCTCTCTCTCTCTCCTCTCTCTCTCTTCGACTGACCACCAGCAACTTTAAAAGCCTTTTGTTGTTGTTTTTCTTACTCAAATGCAAAAGTAACTGTTATTGTCGTCTTCCTTGAGCCTTTCTTTTCCTTTGTGATGTATTTTATTTGAAACAAACTTTATTATACACTTACAATGTTATTATTCATACATGTGCATACCGCACCCCACCGCGCGCTAGATAACACTAATTCCCAAACGCACACACACACATAACTATAGCTTTCAACAAGCCAATGCACGCTGGTCTGTCTATCTCTTGCTTGTTCAGGCGGAACGACACAATCGTCACATGTATTCATTTGTGTACGATTACATGTTCCGCCTTTTGCTTTTCGTTCGTTTAATGTCGTGTCGTAACGGTAAACGGAACGTCAGAAATCAGTCCTGCTTCTGCGCTTAACCAACCGATTTAATCGACGTTATCACGTCAAAAATTTTAAGTATAAAGTATAAAATAATAATATAAAAATATACAAAGATATCAAACAAAATTAATTATATAAATAATAAATATGAATACAATCAATGCACAATAAGTAAGAATCAAATAAAATCTAGCATTCTGAGCGAAACAGAATAAAATCGAAAAATAGTGTGTAATAAAATTATCACAAGAGTGGCAAAAGAACCGTATTTGAATCATATATATGCAAAAGCATGCGAAACAAAAAAAAATAATTAGCGAAAGATTTTAATTATTTGTATCATGATTGATGTATATTTTCCAAAATTTATTGTGAGACTAAAAAAAAAATATCTCACGATATAAAAAAAGCAATATATTGCACTTCAGAGTGTATCGAGTTGCAGTTTTGTTTTGTAAAATAAAGAGAGAGAGAGAGAGAGAGAGAGAGAGAGAGTGCAAAGAAACGAAACTGATTTTTCGTTTTAATTGTTCTTTTGTGTGTTTCAACTTTGCCAGGTCGGAATTTAAAGTTTCGATATCGCATTGTCGACATCACATGTTTAGGGGCAAACATAAAATATATATAAAGAAAACTCAAAATTTGAACGTCGCAGCAATGTTGAAAGCGCTTCCAGTGTTGCTCGCCGTATTAAATAAGGAAAAAATATTTTTAGATGGTTAACAATTCTACTATGGAAGATACATGTTTTTTTTTTTAATTGGCATAATATTTTTCAATTGCGTTTTTCTTTTGTTTTTTTTTCTTTCCAAGTTCAGTTAAAACACAATTAACTTTGTCGCTCAGAAACAAAACATATACTAATATTTTTTAAAATATATACACCTAAATATACTTAATTAAATTTGTCTTCGAACTTTTAATTTTTACTTTTTCCTATTTTTTCCTATTTTTTTCCCGCTGTCAGGATTACTCCATTTTCTTCTATTTCCATTATTTGCCTTTTCCGTAATTTTTGCGCGTTTTACAAAAAAATGTTTTTAAATCATATATATATTTTTATGAGAATTTTATGAAAACAAAATCCTTGGCACTTCATTATGTACTTATTTTCTTCCACATAAGTTGTTATTTGTTTTTTTTTCTTGCCGTTTAATTTTTACACTCCGTCGACCTTTGTTCGTCACTTGTTGTAAATCGGACTGCCGTTGACAGGCGTATGGTTTTTCTGCTACTCTCGCTAGTTTTTTCCGCTGTCATCTCGAATACGATCGCAGTTGAACAACAAAAAGAAATAGCTATTTTGTGCCAAATCTAACAACACAAGAGGATATGTATGAGCGTGCGTAATAGCTTGATGGCAAAATATGTGGTGGGTGAAGATATTTATGTATGTAAGCGAACACTTACCCACAGTGAATTTGGCACAGATTAATAAAGTCAATTTATGCTCTTTTTTTACTTTACGTGTCTGTTTGTTTTTTCGCGTTTGCGCGAACAGCTGATTGAGGAACAAACAATTTATCACTTTACTTTAAAATAACAATATTTTACTTACCGATATTTGTATGTAAAATTTGTAAATGAAATTGAATTTAATTCGAGGTTAAATACACGCACTCAAAACGTATTACATTTTTTTAATGCTGCTTTCTTGTTGAATCTGGCGGCCAAAAGAAATAGTTGGATCTATACTACCCCCTTTTATACACTGCCGTCATTGGCATTATTTGGGAGCATTCATCTTTATATTTAATGAAAAACTTACATTAAAAACTATTTGGTAGTATGCCTTGAAGTTTGTGCAGTAGCCCTGCATGCTACACGCTACCAAAAGCTTTTGCAACATCAAGAAATGCGGCAGCACATACTTTTCTGTTATCAATATCAGAAGAAATTTTATTGACAATTCGGTTAACTTACCGTCTAAATCCGAATTGGTGGCTTGGTATTGCTCCCTGTTGGTATGTTATTTTAATTATCGATCATATAAAAGTCTTTCGTATATTTTTGAGAGTAGACTGATCCGTTTGTAAGATGTTGGCTGGGTGACGTCCTTATTGGGTTTCAAGATTGGAATTATTTGAGCTACTTTCCATAGTCGAGAAAAATATTTAAGTCGAATAGTAGCGTTCATCACATTCCTTAAATAAATTAAAGCTTTGACTGGCTTTTAGAACTTTTCCAGAGAGTTAATCGTAACCAGGCGACTTGTTATTTTTAGTGTTCGCTATCTTATTTTGTATCTCAAAAAGTTTAAACTATTTTATTGCACAGTTATTGTTATTTGAAGCCTCTGGTAAGGTACAAATCTGCAGGTCCATTGCATTTGTAAATCTTTTTTGAAAGTGTTTAGCCAGCGTTGCAGCTTTTGCAGTCTTATTTCTTGCCCAAGTTCCTTCTAAAGTTCTGAGGGGTGGCTGTTGAACTAGTGCGTGATTCAATTTCTATGTCGGTTTCCATAATGAGTAATTGGTAGTCATAGTGCAGTCAAATTGTTGTAGATAATTTTCTAGTTTAACCTCTTCGTCTCCTTTTAGCATATGTTGAAGTTGCTTTGTCACTTTTTTAATTTCTTTTTGTCTGTTGAATGTCTAGTTTGTTGCCGTAGCTTTAATAGTTATACCATTAAAGTATGCTATTGTACTATCGACTTCCTCCATTGATTTTAGCGATATGTCCAGTGGCAATTCACGATTAATAAATTCCGTGAGGGCTTGCCAGTCAGTCATTTTATTACAGTGGTGCGCGTTAAGGCCAATTGCACAAAATGCATTGCTGTATGTGAGTATTATTGGAGAGTGGCCTGAAAAGAGATCATAGCATGATTTTATCGTTACCTCGTCCATTTTTATGTTACGCTATATAAAGAAGTCAATTAAGTCCGGAATTTTCTTCTGATCACTAGGCCAAAAAGTCGGTTCTCCTGTTGATAAGAATTTGGCTTTATTTTCCCTGATAGCATCTAACAAGTATTTGCCTTTCTTGTTAGTCAACCGTCCAAATGCAGTTTTTAAATCAGCTACCCGACACACGCCGTCATTTCCAGGAACCAATGAAATTACTCTAGCTAATGGCCAACGTATAGGAGGAAGATTTTTATTTTTCACGAGCACCACATCATTGATGCACATTGGATGCGCTGATTTTCGCTACTTGGCGCATTTCTGAAGCTGAGTTGGATACTCCTCACTTGGCCAATTGAGCGATAAAAATTAAATTTTTCCTTCTTCACCGCCGCTTCCCACAATCCACCGAAGTGTGGAGAGCGAGGTGGGATGAACTGCCAGTCGATGCTATCTGCTAAACATAAACATGAACAGCTTTCAGATGAGAGTCGCATAGTAACAGCATTTTCAAGACCAATAACTCGTTTTTCGCAACCACAAAATTGGTCGCATTGTCAGGCCAAATTTGACTGGGCTTGCCATTAGTAGAAATAAACCGCTTTAGAGCACGGAGGAATGAAGTAGTAAATAAATCTTTGACCAGCTCAATATACATTGCTTTACTTGCAAAGCAAACAAATACGCTTATGAAGCACTTGTTAGGTGGTCTAGTACGAACTTCGGATTTATAGAAAAACGGGTAATCAACTGCAGTAATGGCAAATTCTTGACCACCTATTAGCCGCTCTCTTGGCATGTTTGCCACTATAGGCTCCAGACAGTGTGGCCTGGCTCTAAAACACTCCACACACTTGCGTACAAACTTTGTCACAGATTTCAGCCCGCCAATATTGAAGGCGGATTTTCGCCAAAAGTGCACGTGATCCTGTATGTAAATTCGCCTTATGAAAGTGAGAAATGAGCGCAAAAGTAATTGGATGATGACGCGGCCAAATAATATAATGGCGAGCATCATAGTCGAGCATTGAATTTGCAAGCCGTCCGCCAACCCGTATGAGCCCAGCGCCATCTAAAAATGGTGAAAGCGCTGCGATTGAGCTACTCTTGTTGACCAACCCGCTTGCCCGTAGCCCTGCAAAAGAGTTGACATGCTTACATCCAAGAGTAATATCCACATGTGGCCCCATGACCATATGCACTGAGTTTCGCTACTCAAGTGCAGGTTTGTTAGCAATACAAAAAACCGGCCAATCTCTTCGCTCGCCTAGAAGGTATGAAGGACCATGGAACCAAAGCTCAGAATGTGCCAAAACTTCAGGATCAGCACCTCTAGATAGAATATCAGCAGGATTCATATCCGTAGGAACATAACGCCATTCCATTGAAGCAGTCAGCTCCTATATTATTGTCACGCGATTAGCCACGAACACATTGAATTTATACGACTCATCATTGATCCAAGATAATGCAACAGTGGAGTCAGACCAACAATAGTAATGTCCAACGAAGGTGTCTATCTGAACAGCCTCATGCATAAGTTCAGCCAACAATCTTGCTCCGCATAATTCCAACTTTGGCACAGAGAGCGTCTTCAGTGGAACAACTCGAGATTTCGCACATAGAAGATGACTAGTCGCTGACTGACCTTCGGACACTACATAAAAGCAAGCTCCATATGCTTCTACTCTGGCATCACATAATCCATGCACCTCCAATTTAGCGCATGACATATGGATAAATCTGGGAAATGAAAGTCAGCGAATATTCAGAAAGCTGCTGCAAAACTAAATCCAAACTGTATTTCGCGCAAGGGGTAAGCTTTCATCCCAAGACAATTTATCTTTGCATAGCTGTTGAAGAAATATTTTATCCTTTGTAATGATTGGACAAAAAAGGCCAAGGGGGTCGTAGAAACGAGCAACGGTTGATAAAATAACGCCTGCAATATTTGGACGATGCCTCCAAAACGGCGAATGAAAACAACAACAAGTTGGAAGCAGGATCCCAAGCAAGACCGAGAGTTTTAGTAATGTCGCTACCATCATCGAATTTTACATACTTGTCCTTATCTTCATCAGCCACTCCATCGAGAACTTCAGGATGGCTGCAGCACCATATTCGAAATTTGAAATTTCCTCGAGACAAAATGTTAGCATTTGATGCATTTTTTCTTTAACATCAGCTATTGAATTACCACCAGAAATAAAATCATCCACATAGAACTCTTGTAGCAGAGCAGCTGAACCTATAGGAAACGAAGACATCTCATCAGTGGCAAGCTGGTGCATTGTTCGAACAGCCAAAAATGAAGCTGCCTTTGTGTCGTAAGTCACCGTCTCCAGCTTATAGATTTCCAACTCCTATTCAGGCGCATCGCGCCATAAAATGCATTGAAAGTAATTGTCAGGAGGGCTTACTCGAACGCAATGATACATTTTCCCGATATCTCCGATGAGAGCAACTGGGAAAGCACGAAATCTAACCAAAATATGAAATAGCTTTGGTTGTATAACAGTCCCAGCCAGCATAACCTCATTAAGAGAATACCCTGAGGTAGTTGCAGCCGAACCATCAAATACAACACGGAGCTTTGTTATTGTGCTGTTCTCTTTCGAGACGCAATGGTGCGGGAGGAAATATTTGCAACGGCCAATTAGCTCCAGACTAACACGAGACATGTGTTTCAAATAAATATATTCTTTAATAAATGCCGAATATTGCGCTTTAAGCTGCGACTGGCGCTTTAACTTCCGCTCAAGGTTTAGAAACCGACGGTGTGCCTGAGTATACAAATCTCCCAATAAGTCAACAATAAATTTGAACGGTAATCGGAAGGAATATTCGCCAGAAGGTAAACGAGAAAAGTTTTTTACAAAATGCTTCTCACACTCCATTTCCTCTTTGCTTTCCTTCACCATAGCTTTATCACAGCTTTCAACTTCCCAAAATCGACGAAGCAACTTATCGTTTTTACGGCAAACAGCTCGTGTACTCTCTGAATGCCATCAGAAATTATCCAACCAAGGCGAGTCTTCTGAAGAATTGGCAGTTCGGCTGCCTGTCAGAAATAATCGGAGCAATAAGAGCTGTGAGCATTGTTGAATAATCTGAAACCCTTGACAGAAGACAAATGTTTATTGTAAATACATCTGTAGAAACGCTTTTATCTCTAAGACCTGACACTGTGGCTGAGGATTGCGCCTTTCTTAATAGCAATTGTTGAGCAAGACGAGATGACACAAGGTGAATTTGAGATCCTGAATCCAGTATCGCCCGACAGGGAATAAAAGAGCCTGAGCGATTTTTAACAAGGACTATAGCAGTAGCCAGGAGCACAACATCAGATTGGATAGTTAGTGCTGCAAGAGAGGTGGGAGGATGGGACAAGTTTGGTGCTACGGACGACACAACTGCTGGCGTTGTTTTGTCTGGCGCTGAAGCAATGAATGAACTTGGTGAGGTGACCTGTGATGTGTCAAAATGCAAAAGGCTGTGATGGTGTGAGAATGATACCCATTCTTTAAGCAATTATAACAAAGACTTAGCTTCTTTACCTCTTTGAAGCGGAAGGAGGGGGATAAATTACCAAATCGAGTACATGAGTATATTCCATGACCGGGGGCATCACAAAAGAGACAGCTAATTTAATTAGTTTGGACAATAACAAAACTCTTTCTACTGTTATTAGTGTATTGGTTAACTTTTTCCACCTGAGAGCTAGGCGCATGTGTTGCCATGGTGCATGGTGTTGTAGCATGGTGCACATTCTCCAACTTCTGACATCGTTTGTCCAAAAATGTGAGGAACTCTTTAGCTGTTGGTATTGCGTTTAATGACATACTCTCCTACCAACTGGTTTGAGTTGCAGCATCCAGCTTTTGAAGCAGCATACAGATAATCATGCAACCAGAGATTTGCTCCAAAGTCTGCAAAGCACTCATGTGAGAGGTGATTTTGTCCGAAAATTCACGAAGTTTAGCAACTGCCGTAGAATCCACTCTCTTGAACCCAAGAATTTCCTTGATGTGTGCCTGAAAAACAAGACGCTTGTTATTAAAACGATTTTTTAAAATGTCCAGAGCCACACGATAATTGGTTTCGGAAATTTCTAACGATCGAATCGCCTCCAATGCACAACCAGACAAACACGAACGAAGATTTTGGAGCTTCTCTATATCGCTTAAATCCGGATCGTTGTCGATGATAGAATCGAACATGGAGAAGAAATTAGCATAGTCAATGTATCCGCCAGAAAATGTGGTCAGCTTGATTTCAGGTAGACGAGGTCTATGGCTTCGATCACAGATGTTGGCGGCTGTATACTCCAAACTGTCTTCAGGACACAGCGAGGAAGACGCAGGCATCGGCGAATGTCGTTTTTCAATTTCAGTCCTTAGACGAGACTTAATTGACACCACTAAATCGTCAAAGTTCTCAAGTAAATCACTGCCAATTTCATCATAATCAAGCTCTTCCAAACTGTCGTGTGCGAGGTTAAACGGATCTAACATTTGATCAAATAACTCGAGGCGAACCATCAACTCCGAGGCACTTAGAGGCTGAATTTTATCCTTAGTCGATTGAAAATCAAACTTTTGAACACTTTTATAGATTGATTCTGCTTTACGTTTAAGAAAATGCTTTCTGTTTCGAGGCAACGCGTCGTTCTCTGATGCCACTGTAGAGTCGTTTTCCAGCATAATTACTTTTTTTTGTATAAATAAAGCACAGTTATTCGTCACGTAAAGTAGTGCCACAATACGCAAAATATGTTATGAAAATTTTAATGCAATACAATAATCGTAACCACTGTACAGTATGTATATAAATTACAGCAAAGTTTTTCGTTTGTAGTATATAAGCAACTACAGCGAACCGCACTAAAACGCTCCAAATTATGTCTCAAAGTGTTTTTAAAAAATGTAGCTGTCACTTCTTTGCTGTGTTTATGTACAAAATATAACGTTCTGCGCCAGTATATAAGCGATGGTAGCGAACAAACGATAAACCAAACCGCGCAAAATATCACTAAGTTAACTGTCACTCATATGCTGTGCTTGTGCAGTTTATGTACAAGCATTCAATTATGTGTTTATATATAAGAAACGGCAGCGACCGAAAATCTGCAATCAAGTAACTGTCTTTTATATAGTTATGCACATCTGATTATACATAAGCACCTGCAAACTATGTTCAATTTTTTAGAGCCACAGTAACACACCTTTGATTAATTTTTATAA
>JAWNNQ010000380.1:0-21564 GCA_035044765.1 Leucophenga montana | reverse complement strand
ATTATAAAAATTAATCAAAGGTGTGTTAATGTGGCTCTAAAAAATTGTATATAGTTTGCAGGCGCAGAAGACTGTGTATAATCTGATGTGCATAAGTATATAAAAGACAGTTACATGATTGCAGATTTTTGGTCGTTGCCCTTTCTTATATATAAACACATAATTGAATGTTTGTACATAAACTGAAGAAGCACAGCATATTAGTGACAGTTATACTTTGTGATATTCGCGCGGTTTGGTTTATCGGTTGTTCGCTACCGTCGCTTATATACTGGCTCAGAACGATTATATCTCGTACATAAACACAGCAAAGAAGTGACAGCTACATGTTTTTATAAGCACTTTGAGACATTCTTTGGCTCATTTTAGTGCTGTTCGCTGTAGTTGCTTATATACTATAAACGAAAAACTTTGCTGTAATTTATATACATACTCTACAGTGGTTACGATTATTGTATTGCATTCAAATTTTCATAACATATTTTTCGCATTATGGCACTACTTTACGTGACGAATAATTGTGCTTTATTTATACAAAAAAAAAGTAATTATGCTGGAAAACGACTCTACAGTGGCATCAGAGTACAACGCGTTGCCTCGAAACAAAGTGCATTTTCTTAAACGTAAAGCAAAATCAATCTATAAAAGTGCTCAAAAGTTTGATCTTCAATCGACTAAGGATAAAATTCAGCCCCTAAGTGCCTCGGAGTTGATGGTTCGCCTCGAGTTAATTGATCAAATGTTAGCTTCGTTTAACCTCGCATACGACAGTTTGGAAGAGTTTGATGAAATTGGCAGTGATTTACGTGAGAACTTTGACGATTTAGTGCTGTCAATTATATCTCGTCTAAGGACTGAGCTTGAAAAACGACATTCGCCGATGCCTGCGTATTCCACGCTTCGTCCTGAAGACAGTTTGGAGCATACTGCCGCCAACATAGGTGATCGAAGCCATAGACCTCGTCTTCCTGAACTCAAGCTGTCCACATTTTCTGGCGGATACATTGAATATGCTAATTTCTTCTCCATGCTCGATTCTATCATCGACAACGTTCCGGATTTGAGCGATATAGAGAAGCTCCAACATTTTCACATTTTTGGACAAACGATGTCAGAAGTTGGAGAATGTGCACCATGCTATGGCAACAAATGCGCCTAGCTCTCAGGTGGAAAATGTTAACCAATACACTAATAACAGTAGAAAGAGTTTTGTTGCTGTCCAAACTAATCAAAATGGCTGTCTCTTTTGTGATGCCCCCGGTCATGGAATATAATCATGTACTCGATTTGGTAATTTATCCCCTTCCATCCGCTTCAAAGAGGTAAAGAAGCTCAGTCTTTGTTATAATTGCTTAAAGAAGGGGCATCATTCTCGTTCGTGTAGCGGAGGCCGTTGTCGGGTTTGTGGTGCACGCCATCACAGCCTTTTGCATTTCACACATCACAGGTTACCTCACCAAGTTCATTCATTGCTTCAGCACCAGACAAAACAACGCCAGCAGTTGTGACGTCCGTATCACCGAACTTTTCCCATCCTGCCACCTCTCTTGCTGCCCAAAGTATCCAATCTGTTGTTGTGCTCCTGGCTACTGCTATAGTCCTTGTTAAAAATCGCTCCGGCTCATTTATTCCCTGTCGGGCGATACTAAATTCAGGATCTCAAATTCACCTTGTGTCATCTCGTCTTGGAGATACAAGCGTTTCTACAGATGGATTTACAATCAACATTTGTCTTCAGTCAAGGGTTTCAAATTATTCAACAATGCTCACAGCTCTTATTGCTCCGATTATTACTGACAGGCAGCGTGGATTCGTTGTCAATACAGAAGAGTGGAAGATTCCCTCCAACGTTCAATTAGCTGATCCTACATTCAACAATAGCGTGTAGACCTTCTTATTGGGGCCAGTCTGTTTTATGACCTTTTGTGCGGTCTTCAGAAGACTAGCATTGGTTGGATAATTTCTGGTGGCATTCAGAGAGTACACGTGCTGTTTGCCGCGAAAACTCCCCCCGAGCACAATAATAGTCAAGTGGACGTACTCCTCGATGAGTTGCTTCGTCGAATTTGGGAAGTTGAAAGCTGTGATAAAGCTATGGTGAAGGCCAGCAAAGAGGAAATGGTGTGTGAGGAGCATTTTGTAAAAAAACTTTTCTCGTTTACCTTCTGGCGAATATTCCGTCCGATTACCGTTCAAATTTAATGTTGACTTATGGGGAGACTCGTATACTCAGGCACACCGTCGGTTTCTAAAACTTGAGCGGAAGTTAAGGCGTCAGTCGCAGCTTAAAGCGCAATATTCGGCATTTATTAAAGAATATATTGATTTGAAACACATGTCTCTTGTTAGTCTGGAGCTAATTGGCCGTTGCAAGTATTTCCTCCCGCACCATTGTGTCGTGAAAGAGGACAGCACAACAATAAAGCTCCGTGTTTTATTTGATGGATCGGCTGCAACTACCTAAGGGTATTCTCTTAATGAGGTTATGATGGCAGGGCCTGTTATACAACCAAAGCTATTTCATATTTTGGTTAGAATTCGTGCTTTCCCAGTTGCTCTCACTGGGGATATCGGGAAAATGTATCGTTGCGTTCGAGTAAGCCCTCCTGACAATTATTTTCAATACATTTTATGACGCGATGAGCCCGAAAAGGAGTTGCAAATCTATAAGCTGGAGATCGTCTCTGGAGACTTACGGCACAAAGGCAGCTTCATTTTTGGCTGTTCGAACAATGATGAGATGTCTTTGTTTCCTATAGTTTCAGCTGCTCTGCTACAAGAGTTCTATGTGGATGATTTTATTTCTGGTGGTAATTCAATAGCTGAGAAAAAATGCATCAAACTGCTAACATTTTGTCTCGAGGAAATTTCAAACTTCGAAAATGGTGCTGCAGTCATCCACAAGTTCTCGATGGAGTGGCTGATGAATATAAGGACAAATATGTAAAATTCGATGATGGTAGCGACATTACTAACACTCTCGGTCTTGCTTAGGATCCTGCTTCCGACTTGTTGTTGTTTTCATTAGCGAAATACAGTTTGGATGGAGTTTTGCAGCAGCTTTCTGAATATTCGCCGACTTTCATTTCCCAGATTTATCCATATGTCATGCGCTAAATTGGAGGTGCATGGATTCTGTGATGCCAGTATAGAAGCATATGGGGCGTGCGTTTTTGTAGTGTCTAAGGGTCAGTCAGCGGTTAGTCATCTTCTATGCGCGAAATCTTGATTTGCTCCACTGAAGACGCTCTCTGTGCCAAAGTTGGAATTATGCGGAGCAAGATTCTTGGCTGAACTTATGCATGAGGTTGTTCAGATAGACACCTTCGTTGGACAGTACTATTGTTGGTCTGACTCCACTGTCCTTCTAGGCGAGCGAAGAGAATGGCCGGTTTTTTGTATTGCGAACAAACCTACACTTGAGTTGCGAAAGTCAGTGCTTATGGTCATGGGGCCACATGTGGATATTACTCTTGGATGTAAGCAAGTTAACTCATTTGCCTCTATGCAGCGCACATTTGGTTTCATCTACAAGTTCATCAATCATCATCCCAACCTCAACGTTGCTGATGTGCATCATGGAACTCATATTCTTCTGCGCATTGTTCAGCTAACTAATTTATGGGAAGATGTGAAAGGGCTACGGGCGAGCGGGTTGGTCAACAAGAGTAGCTCAATCGCAGCGTTTTCACCGTTTTTATATGGCGCTGGGCTCATACGGGTTGGCGGACGGCTTGCAAATTCAATGCTCGACTATGATGCTCGCCATACTATTATTTTGCAGAGTCATCATCCAATTACTTTTGCGCTTATTTCTCACTTTCATAATGCCAATTTACATACAGGACCACGTGCACTTTTGGCGAAAATCCGCCTTCAATATTGGCCAATTGGCGGGCTGAAAACTTTGACTAAGGTTGTACGCAATAGTGTGGAGCAATGCATATGGAGCTTGTCAAAGATTTATCTACTGCTTCATTCCTCGGCGCTCTAAAGCGGTTTATTTCTACTCGTGGCAAGCCTAGTCAGATTTGGTCTGACAATGCGACCAATTTTGTGGTTGCGAAAAACGAGCAATTGGACTTGAAAAGACTGTTACTAAGCGACTCTCATCTGAAAGCTGTTCATGAATTTTGTTTAGCAGATTGCATCGACTGACAGTTCGTCCCACCTCGCTCTCCACACTTCGGTGGATTGTGAGAAGCGGCGGTGAAGACGGCAAAAATTCATTTTTATCGCTCAATTGGCCAAGCTGTGCTTAACTATGATGAGCTTCGAACTCTTATTTGCCAAATCACGGTAATTGTTAATTCTCGCCCATTGTTTTCAATTACAGAAAATCCTGATGATCTAGATGTCCTTACACCTGCTCATCTCATATTTGGCGGTCCCACAGCAACCATCATTGAGCCAGATCTTACTAAATTAGATCTAAATCGTTTGGATGGTTGGCAACGTGTAACTCAATTGCAGCAGGTATTTTGGGCTCGATGGCGTGAGGAGTATCTAACTCAGCTTCAGCAACGCGCCAGGTGGCGCAAACCAGTGCATACATTGTGCATCAATGATGTGGCTCTCATTAACAGTTTTCATTGGTATACTCAGCTGCATTTGGAGTTGGAGTGAAAGGTTGCCGGCAATTGTTCTTTAGTTGTCGTTGTTCTCTCTTCTTATACGGTTGTTGTTGATGTCGAGTGCAAGAAAAGAACTTAAAAGTGATTTAAATAAATTATAACGTTGTTGCTAAACCCAAACTTATTTTTCATTCGGAAACTAAAGACTTGGACATATAAAAATTATTAAAACACACTTACAAAATAACCACAATAATAATCATCAGCTAATCTTAGCAACTAATAAACAAATTCACATAAATGACAATATCAACCAACCAAAATAGTTCTAATGAGCAATAACATTCAAACATTTAACATCGATATCAGAAATGATATTCTATTTCATGACCAAATAATCAAACTTAAATTTTTGCAAGATAAAATCGAAGAAATTCAAAACACTATAGCATCATCCATCAATTCTAATAAATGAAGAGATAGACAAATTCAAAATAGATTTTTATAAAATAAAACTCATTAAAATGGGAGTCATGTTTCATAACGATACACTAATATTTGCCACTAATTTCGTACAAATCCATGCAATTCTCATTACAAATAAAAATAATTACAAAATCGATGCAAAGAACGAAATAGTAATGCTTATAAATAATCACACTTATAGATATGAGCCAGACAAAACTCTTAACGAGTTAAAATTAAGTAACAATTGTGTAATCCAAAATAAATGCAATTTAATACACAACAAATAAATACAAATAGTAGAAGTAATCGATGAAAGCACAATTGTCTTGCAAAATGTAGAATATGTAATCGTAAAAAAATAATTGTAACGAAATAAAAGAAAATGAAATGACATCCAAAAATGTAATAATAGAATTTACGAATTGTTTTGTAATAAGAATCAATGAAATATTCCAAAATAAAAAATATACATACGAACAAAACATTGTCGAAGACTCTATAATTTTAATAATAAATTTAATAATACCATATCATTTAAAAAAATTCTTGAAGAAACACAAGAACTAAAAACGAAAACAATTGTATCAGATTTAAGCATAATTGTACTACTAGTAATACTAAGCATTGCAATCTTATACATCTTTATAGCATTAAGAACAATTCGAAACAAATGTAGAATTCAGGAGAATCCTACGACAAAAAAGGGAGGAGTTACATACCTTCACCCTAACTTGCACAATTATGTTGATAACGACGACATCAGCATAATTGTACAAAAGTATTTGAGCAATAAATGAAACACGAAACTCTTGCATTGCATAAACAACGTAAGCATCGTCGACGCTTCCTCTGCTTATGCTTAGCAAGCTTATAAGTAATAGAACATAAGTGCATAAAAGATTGTTATAACAAACTACAACGTTGTACGCCATAAGTATTATTACCCAACGTTGTAACCTATGCGATGTCATCAACGGTAAGTATTTGCTTGGATTTTTTTTTCCGTATAGATATTGGTGAAATCGTTTCACTCCAAATATTATAGCAAGACCCTCTTTCTCAATTTGACTTGATGCTTGTTAGGAGTTTTTGATGCAAAAGCGATTAGCTTTCGCTGAGTTTCACACTTTGCTTTAGTGTGAAACTCACCCAATATCGGAATTGGCATTTGACCGAATGCTTGCAAAACTCGACTGCATTTTACTAATTTTGGACGGTCCAATTGTTTGTATGTTTTAGAATTTATCATCGAAACCGTTGCACCCGAGTCCATTTGAAATGTTATTATTTTGTTTAAAAGTTCAACATCAATAATATTTTTATTTTGTTCGAATTTTACAGCTCATGTCACACTGTTGATATGCACTGTATCAACTGAATCCATCGTGTACACAATGTTGTTTTTGTGTCGATCGTTTTCGCCTTCTCTACTTTTGTTGTAGTTCCTATGCAATTTGACTTGGTTGCAATTTTTGAAGAGAAGCAGCGCGCTCTGAGTTATAGTTTTAAATAATTCGTAGCGAGCGGCGACAATGTGTGGCATTGTCTGGAAATGCTCAGTTAGTTTATCGATTAATTGCTTGTATGTGTGTGCAATCAAGCTATCACTGCCAAATAGATTTTTGAACAGTTGGAAAATATCAGCACCAATCCATGAAAGAAAGTATGTTTTTTTTTTCAGCGCATGTAACTGAATATGCGTGAAAATGTTGAGTCAACTTTTGCATATATGACTCCCAATTCTGCGTATCTTTGCTGGAAAAGAGGACAAATAGTCGATTCAGCCGTGACGCGGCTTGAAACACTAGCATTGGCAGAATTCTGTTCGAGAACTGATTGCATCCACTTTTGTTGTTGCTCCAACAATTCCTTTGCAAATTGTTGCTGTTGATCAAGCAATTGTTTAAAATTGTTTTCGTCGATCGACATCTCTATGCTTTTACGCGGATCTACCGACACGAATTCCCTCTCCTTTTTATTTTTTTATACTCGTCGCCAGTTGTAGTATTTGAGGTGTCCGAGTGGAAGACGCGTGTTGTACATTACTTGATCGTAACTTAACGACTGACCTTATTAATGCGTCCTTTATATATCTATTATAATTGGTATATATGTGTGAGGTATATGTATTTGTGAAATATATGACTGAGTGTTTGAGTGAACGAGAGTAGGATAGTACATTATTAAAATTACACATGTATAACATGAAGAGTTTTAAAGGATCGGTTACACTGAAGTTAACGTTTTTTTCTTGTTATTTTCATTAATTATTTTTTGTAGTCAATATCAACTTCATTCGTGTGAATTATATTAGAGCTTCGGTTCAAGTCAATATCAATACATATAAAATTTTTTTTGAAGATTTGTTCAATACACTCTAACAAAGTCGGCTCATAATAGCGGCCATTTTACGGTTCTATAACGATTAGGTGATCCCGTTAAGGAAGAGAGGCAGGAGTAGATTGCTTTTTTCATTCTCATTTATTGATTTATTTATTTTGAATCCGGAAACGGCCGAATTCGATTATGTCTCCACGAATTTTTTGCAATCATTTAGGTCATCATGCTTTTTGGCCATTATTTAATTATGCAATAAAAAATATTTTAAATAATTTAATCAAATATGCTAATTGATTGCAAAAAATTCGTGGAGACATAATCGAATTCGGCCGTTTCCGTTTCTTTTAATAAGTAGCAGTGCACTGAAGGCGCTAGCTCATGAAGATCACTCCGCCTTGATCTGGTCTGTCGTTTGTTGTTTGTGGTAATTTTTACACTGTTCACACAGAGTTTGAATAGTATTATCAGTTTGTCTGAAAGTTTGTAACGGATTAAAGAAGGCTTCGTAGACCCCATAAAGCATATATATTCTTGATCAAACCCACAGCTCACTTTTATGCATTTGTATGAAAAATGTCAATACTAACATGAAAATCAATATGGTGGCATCTTATAAGTAGATGGTCGCTACATTCACAGCTACTAGTATGTACCCCACTATTTGTGGTGGCCCCAATTTTAACCCCCCACGTTTATGTTTTATAGTACGATTTATGCTACGTTTGAATTGTTATACTATTCATACATAGTGTGAAATTGGGACCAATTTAGAATTTTGCACATATTTATTTTTATAGCAGTTTAATAAAGTATCAATATTGACCTGCCACGCCCAAATTTTGAGGTAGCCCCAATACAAACCCACCGCCCACTTTTGACATTTTGTATGAAAAACTTTTTTATTGTAGTCAATACCAACTTAATAATTGATATGAAGCTTCTAGTGGACGGACGCTTCCCTTACACAGTAATGGGTGAGACCCGTCCAATGTTTGGGGTAGCTCCCATACAAGCCTATCAATATTAGGTTGAAATGCGATGTGGTGCCTTTTATGGATAGCCGCTTAACACACTATACTATTGGGCGTGTCCCGCCCCCGTTTTGGAGTAGCCCAGATAAAAACCCACCGACCACTTTTGTGTTTTTTTTATAAAAAAAATTTCTTTATTTAAACCAATATCAGCTTGAAATCGATTTGGTTGATTTAAGTGGACAACCGCTTCATACACATATGCAAGTGGGCCGTCCACTTTTTGAGGCAGTCTCATACAAACCCACAGCTCACTCTTATGCATTTGTATGAAAAACGTAATATCAACTTGAAATTTGATATGGTGGCATCTTATAGATGGTCGATTCATACACATCTACTAGTGGCCGTGTACTTTTTGGGGTAGCCCCAAATTAACCCCCCCCCCGTTTATATATTGCAATACGGTTTAAAATTTTGTGTGAATGGTACAAGTATTCGAGCTTCGGGTCAACCGAAGTTAACGTTTCTTCTTGTTTGTTTTTCAGTTTGCTCTACACACATTTTATTGTTCGGCCTGTGACAACATAAGCTGAGTCAAGGACTCCTCTTTGACCCGTGGCAGAGTTAAAGTCGTTCGCCTGCTCACGGTTCCGTAACAATGTGACTCCCAATTTAAATTATCACAGTGAAAATGATCCGGGTTAGTTACCAAAATAATTCGATACCCGACCTAAAACATCCCAAGCGTCATAGAAAGGTGGCGTTCAAGATGCTGCAGTTGGGATACCATGGCGATCTGGTAACCAATCTGAAATATAGTAAGCAATTAATAAAACGTATTTTTAATGTTATTTCTGTTCATAACTTATTGCTGTTGTAACTCATTTGTATGGTTGAATGTCGAGCTGAGGCAAAACTACGTCCTAGATCAGTAGTGGAAGTATTGCAGCTTCATAGTTCACCCTAGCGACCACTAGTGGGGAGGGTGAATTGTGGACCAGCGTGATTGAATTGGGTTTGGGTTTTTTAGATAGCATTAGTGTATAGCGCTGAAAGAATGAAGAAAGAGATTATAGAAAAAAGTTGAAAACTCCAAATTTTAGTAGGCGAGTCGTATTTCGAACCGCCGCTAGACTTTTCTTTCCCTTATTCTTTGTATGAAATAAATTCGGATGGAGCAAGAAGTGATTCACCGCGTAACCGTATTTTATATGTACAGCCGCTAGAGGTCTTATCAAGTCATTGATGTAGTCTATCAATGACTTGATTAGAAATAGGTCAAGTTCATCCGATCCAATTCCGATTTCGGATGGTGGTGCCGCTGAGTTACCACCAAGCACTCAACTCCACCTCCAATCAAAACCGGATAATGAAGAAAGGGTTCCTTTTGACCGTTACGTTAATGCGCAGCCTTTCGGCCTTCTCTTGGTTACTGTAGCCAACAACGAGAAGATCCACTATACACGTGACGAAACACGATACGTAACCTGCATTGGCGAGTGGAAAACCGTAGAGATGACCATTTCAGGCCAAATGATCAACCCTTTTTATACACTCCTTCAGTACTTCTGCCTCGACTTAGAATTAAGTGGGACATATTATTCAGTGGGGACCGCTCCCAATGCTCTGTGGTAATTAAAAAGAATCTTAAATGAAATTACGGTGAACCTAAATATAGACAATAATTTAAAGAAAAGTAAAACGAAGTCCGAGTGGCAGCCAAATCAAATCTAAAATATTTGAATTGTTCATTAATTGGGTATAATTTCAGAGATTGTAGTGGTTATAGTGTAGATAGTAGAAAATGGCGTCATAAAATGCTTTATGAAGAGCGTGTATTATGACGCAAGAGAGCGAATTATTTAAGGTTTGTGAATAAACGGTTTGCGCGCTGTGGCCCGCAAAACTCGAAAGGCTCGAGATCGGTTTAGCAAGCGACGAGATATTAAAAAGCAGGTAACAGAGTCTGTGTTAAGCTTTTTTGTTAAACACCCTCGCTTATTCACAGGTTTTGAGGTTAATGGTAGTACCCGATACCGGCGCTACCGTATGAGTTGTGGGTTGCGGAAGGTCTAGGAACAGAGGTAGACAAATTCATATCGACTGCTTCAGGTCGATAACACCAGATACTTGGCGAAATTGTAGTCCCCGTTGCATATAATGCCCCTTCGATCAAATTAACATGTATACAATATTTCATCTCAACTACCACTCTATCTGTTCCTCCTTCTTCATGCCCCCTTACGCTACCACCCATTCCCCCCAACTCTCACTATTCCTCCATTCACCCTTTCACCTACCACCCATTACTCAAGAGCTTATGTTAGGATATTGTTGAAATGTAGAAAGCAGCAGGGTGTCCTGAATTGTCCATCGTCGGTGTTTGTGTAGTGCCTGAGAATCGACTATTTCTACGTATACCATGACAACTATGGACTATAATAACACACAGCTCTACAACATGGTACAACATCATGACGCTCACGGACATATCCTTATCCCAGCTGCTTGCTTTTCACATTGCATAGTTCCATGCCGGCTGTCCTATGTAGTTCAGTTTGTGCGTCAGACTACGTTTAAGCTGTGTTGCATTTTTCCTTCATTCAGTGGCGTCCTGTGTATCTGCCGCCCACTAATATGCAGTTGAAATTACATTTCGGTATTGGTGTTGTTTTTTGTTGTTGTTTTTGTTGTTTGCAGCATTATCTTAAATATTTAATTAAAATTCTTGCAGTTTAATGAACTTTCAAGCACTTTCAAGCACTTTTTTGCAGTATTTTGATTTTTGAAAGTTGTTGAAATTTTCAATTTTTGTTGTTAGACTGTGCTTTCTATTAACAAATAATCAAATTCCTACCTATTTAAATAATTTGATAAAAATGTAAATAAAATGAAATAACTTGTTGTAAGTGTATCTAACCACAAAAAAACCCAGCGCGTTGCTGCCATTCCCCGTGCCATTACTCCTCTTTCCCTATGATCCCTTACCTTACCTCCCAATCCCCTACCTTCTTGACAACATATTCACCGCTCGCACAGCGGAAAATATCTTTTTTTTTCACGCATTCAAACTCTCGTTTATGCTTGGTCATTTTGCATAGTTCAAATATTTTTTACTGAATAAAGAGTCGTCGATTGCTAGACCTATTTTAAGGAAAAATCTTAAACTACGGTATAACGTGCAAAACTACGTACGCGCATGTGCTTCGTCTGTGTTTTTACCATATTTTATTACTATCGCTATTTATTTAGTAAATCTTTCTATTTTATAACTTATGTAAAATTTCCCGTACTTAATTTTAGGAGTATTATTGTTTCGTCTAGACATATGTATAATTATAATTTGACGAAAACTACAAAACCGATTGAAATGTTAGAAGTGATTGTTGGATATCTTGGTACCTTTAATATAAATGTTTTATCAACCTACTCGGACGTTGATATGAACTTGAGATATGATATAAAATATAAAACCATCTCCGAAATTTAAAAAAAATTACATCTCGGAAATCTATCCATTGAAAATTTTGTATTGACATTTTCACGTTAAGAGGTTCATAAAACATACGAAAAACAAGAAAAACTTTGTTTGTAGCTTTAATACCATTCACACGAAACTATAAATCGTATTTTGGGGGGTTTAAATAGGGGATACACCAAAAATGTATATGTGAAGCGAAGGTCCATTAAAAGATACCATATCAATTATTAAGTTGATAATGACTACAAAAGTCACTGTTTTTATACCATTCACACTTGAAATGGTATTATCAGTTTGTCTGAAAGTTTGTAACGCATTAAAAGAGGCATCGTAGACTCCATAAAGTATTATATTTTTGATCATCTCGACGAGACGAGTCGAGCTACCCATGTCCATCTGACTGAATTATATAATAATTCAATATCTATATAAACGGGGAGACAAGAGCGCTCACGCTAATATTTGTAGACATATGTTAACAAAAATTCTCAAAAATTACGTTACAAACATCGTTTAACTAGTTGCGGGAAAAAGTGAACCGAAATTTGTAAGCTTGTATAATTTCAAAATTTTTGTTCATATAATATAAACAATTAAGATATCATATCTATACCCCATATGCAACAAATTCGTTATAGCTGAGCAGTGTATAATATGCAGTACCTCAAAAAAACCTCTTATTTAATTTTGTTTATGTGCAATCAATACAACTTTTTGGTGTACATTTTAAGTAATACGCGTGACAATATTTTTTTTTTTTGAATTAACCTCGTAATACAGAACATAGTAACAAGCGCCCACATATCGGTTCATTAACTTTTCATGGTAATTTGTACCATAACAATTTGATAAATATTGCACCAACACTATATTTATGTAATGCAATAACAAAGTCGCACCCCACATTAGAATTTCATAAGCATCCCTTATTATAAATAATAGGGTAATATATTTAATGGCGCTTACTGAGTTTTGCTTTCGTCTGTTGCTTAAAAAGTTCAGTGATGCCTCAAGTGATTTATGCAGTCATTACTGCTTATGAGTCGACAGTTTTCAAATAATTTTGAAAAGCAGGCAATTCATCTAAAGTTGAGGTGTTCGACTATAGTATTCCCTACATAGTAATGACTACGAATATGTATTTCTACAATATACTGAATATCTGAGGGCAAGTCTATTCCTATGTTTTTTGGATCCACTATGAAGGCCGAAATAAACTGTATATATAAAGGTTACTAGGCAGCATTTTTGTAGATACCAGGTGTTATCAGCGGCCTATTACTTTAAATATTTTTTACAACTAGTGTGAATATTGTATTATTTTTCACAAAAAATAGAAAGGCCAGAAGTTAACATTGTGGGCAATATAAAGAACAAACGGACCAAAATTACACGGTACGCAAAAACGATTTATCACGATTTGGGAGTTGGGGCGAAATGCGTAAAAGTTGATTGGTTAACATGATTTCTCTTAAAAAAAGCAAAACAAAGCATTCATATAATTATACGAAACATTTTATCCGAATTTAAAAAAAATGTTTTACATGTGAATTTTAGCTGGCTGGTCAATTTAGATTGGGTAATATTTTTTACATATATATTTCCTCAATGTGAAAGAAGGAATAATGAACAAGTTTTTTGTTTACGCAGAAAAATTATTCATTGTTCCTTCTTTCGCATTGAGGAAATATATATGGAAGTAATATTTCCCAATGCATAATGAATATGAGCCAGCTAAAATTCTTATGTAAAACATTATTAAAATTTATACATTATAGTTCGCCAATAACAATCACATTATGCAGGTATGGCACCACGTTTAATAATATTTAATTAAAAATGAAAAATAAAAATTAATTATGCAAAACATTCGTTTAGCACAACACTCAACGACAAAAAATTATTCAAACCCCATTGGCACTCTCTCGATTAACTTTTAGTTAATGACACAGTTTAGAAATGCGTAATGCAACAACTATACACAGAAGAATGAAAGAGAGCCATACTTTCAAGAATGCTACAGAATATGCTTGAAAAGTATAAAGTCTTTCCCATTTCGTTATCATTGGATAACATAAAGTCGTGGGATACACAAGGCGATTTTCAACTAATCATGATTTAAAAGCAATCATTAGCAATGTGCGGTCAATCCGACCAATGCACACTGGCCCAAATGCCGAAAATTTTGGCCGAAATTCAACTTTTTTTTTAAGAGTTATGCAAAAACAGTATTTTATTCCAATAAAGAATTATTTGGGGCAGTTGAAAATCATTGTGGTACAGTTGATTTTGAATCCCTGCGAATTTCCGCATTTCTGAAAGTCAGCTGATCGTTTGCCGCAAACTTTGACTTTGTTCGCTTTGCAAATAAAAGCACATTTGAAGTCATTATATCTTAAGACTTACATCGAATATTTAAGTAAATCAAAATGGAAAATAATTGTGGAGGTATATAGAATATAATTGTTGCAACGCAATACTTGTTTTGTGTGATGTGTCTTTGTTTTTTATGTGTTTTCGCAAAGTTATGTTTTTAACAAGGCTTGCAGTTGACCGTTTTTTTCGTTGCGCTCTGCTCACAAACATAAGCGAAAAAAACATACACTCTCTCTCTATCTCTGAGCAGCAGACTTTGTTTCTTTTCGTTTTTGTTTTTCGTTGAGCGGTTTGAGTTGAGCTATTCGTGTGACGCTCTGTTAATGAACATCGTTTAGAGACAGATACGATTGACGCTCGCACAATAAGACTCACCAAATGAAGAAAAGACTGAAATGCTCAACGCAAACGGTTATCATTTTAATTTGAGTGGTTGTCAATGCACAGTGGCTCCTTTGGCTGAAAATGTGTAACTTTAATGTGTAACTAAAATTTTAAAAATGGATTTTTTATATTTGAAAGAAATTTTTGAGTTAAAAGAAAATTTTTAATTTTTTTTAAAAGAACATTTTAAATTTATTTGCAATAGTAGCAAAAACACCGGTTTTACTACTTTTGTAATATACACATATATATTCATATATATATTTACTATATATATGAGTTAAGCTTAACAATTAATACACTCTTCCGTTCACATCATTTAAAATTTGAATTGCTTTTACCATGTTTCTCCCATTATCAGATGTAATGCTGTGTGTATAGATTTTTAATTCTTTAGTAACATACATATTAAAAATTTTTTTGTAATTCAATTTTAACCTACAGGTTTGATCAAGCGTTATTCCCTAATCATCTAGGATTTCCAAAATGTTTTCCTTCATGTACAACCCAGTGTGCGAATAGGCGAGCTATCTTCACAACCGGCGCCACACTCGCATATACGTAAACATACGCAAAAGACTTTTTGCTTCATTTTATTCAACCAAAACCAGACTAAAAGACAACAAAGAGAAAAGGTTGTTTGTTGAGCACAAACCGTTTTTCTAAAGAACCGATGCGAACGGTTTCTCTCTGACTCTTTGCTCAACTGTTATTTACGAACTCAGGTTTTTATCAATTGTAACCTCAAACTTGTTGTGTTCCGTGGAATCAAAGTATCTTGGATTCACGAAGTTTGTCGAACCTATTAACACAGTGTTAATCGTCAATATGTATATAATGCGATGGTATTAATCTTTTTTACCCGTTCTTGCCCATTTTCTTTTTTTTTGCTTTCGTCTGAAGAATCCCCTATAAATGTAGGACGCCCATGATTATGCTATGATGAAGGCAGTTCTCGCTTAAAGCGCAGATTAGCTACCGAAGTTTTAGCTGATCATGGTAATAATACAAATCTTCTTGTCCATGCAGCAGCATTAACTTTGAACTTAATATGACATTAATTGATGGAAAAGTCCTAAATATTTTAACAGAAACAAATTTAATTCAATTGTATACCAAAAAACTCACAAGTGCAAATGGAGTAAGTCACACGCTTGGATTCGTTCTTTTTTTTCGAATTTGTTCTCAAAGTGTCGTACAGGATTGGTATCAATAAATGGCAAGTACGAGGCCCGCCCTCAAGATAAAGAAAAAATGGCTGCACAGAAAACAGAAATTCTAAGCAAATTATGGGCGGAGCTTGGACTTCATGTCAATAAACCTAAGGCAAATGGAAGCAGCAGTACTAATGATGAACACCGACACATTTGCGTTAATACTTGGTTTTGACCAAGAGGTTTTAAGCAACTTATATTTCATTTTAATAACCATTTCATGCTACTTTGAGTAGAGGTTATTGACCTTTTAAGACCACCAAATGTAAACTTCTGAAATACTTTTGTAAATGCAGATGCGATAGTGAACATGACTTAGACACACTTGAATGACTATTCTTTCGATTTAGATGTGGAAAATGATTAAATAAATAATAATTTAAATAAATGAATAAAATATATTAAAATTAATGCCTTAATGAATGAATTAAAATTATATATAAACTGATGATGTATTTTGACTTATATGGGGACATTGACATTGACTTATATGGGGCGGTGAAGAAGGCGTGGTGCGATATGTCTAACATTTTTCTGAGACTTTATATATACACGTACTATGACCATAAAGTGTACCAAGTTTCAGGTATCTACATTTTTCTAATTTCTGCCAAAATTTTTGGCATTTGGACCAGTGTGCGATGATGAGTTTTGGCATACCATGGAACACATGTATCGGAAGCAGATTACATAGGCCTACAAATACCGGGGTCATATCAGTTGTTGGAAAGCTAAGGTCCACGTATCCGGATTTTACGCAGCAAATTTCTTTGGAAATGACCTTCAGCTTTCCAACAACTAAACCATGTTGACCTGTGTTATTTTTATGTGTGAACAAAAAATTTTTCGTTATTCCTTTCTTTCGCATTGAGAATTCGCTTATTTGTACCGAATGTCAATGATGAGCGAACTGCTCTGGGGACTTTTTCTTTAATATGAACACAAAATACGAATTTTTAGCTTTAAGTGATAATATTTATTTAACTACTATACTATTAGCAAAACTTAATTAATTTGTGCAATTCGATTTAATTATCGCGACCAGCACGCACAGGCAACCACTTTCGTTCAGGTTCAATTGCAGACTCTTGCTCTTCTCGTTGCTGTGAATTTGCTTAGTGATCACGACTTCAGTGTGACAGTTATGTTCTTGTGTTTTAAGTTGAATTTGTGCTCTCTCATTCTCTTATACAAAACCGTACATGCCGCTTCCAATACTGGAACCAGTATTAAAATCAGCTCCTGAGGCCCATGATGAAAACTGAAAAGAGATAGAATGTTTGCTACGATATGAAAGTGCGTATATCAAGGTGCATTAAGGGGCATTCTGTTGCGGTAAGAAGTCCCTTTCCGAATGCCTTGGCAGAGGTAATTTACAAATTTTAGAAATTGAACGCTTGTAAATACCGGAGGCAGTTTTGACAGTCACAACTCTAACTAAATTATCCGTACCTGGATGTACTTCAATTATTCTACCTAATTTCCATTCATAAGGCGGTAAGCAACCATCTTGATTATGACAATATCGTTGACTTCCAAATTGTTTGCTTCATGCCGCCATTTAGGTCGAGATTGAAGATGAGAAAGCCAATCGTTACTCCATTGTTTCCAAAATTGTCGTACCATTCTTTGACATTCAATAAATCTAGTTGGTAAAGTGCAGTTATTCTTCATTGGCTCTGGTATAGCCAACATTGAGTCGCCTATTAAAAAATGTGCAGACGTGAGAGCTGTGAGATCCTCTGGATCCGCACTTAATGGACAAAGCGGTCTTGAGTTCAAACATGATTCAATTTAAACAAGAACCGTCGACAGTTGTTCATAAGTCATTCGAGTTCCGGTAAATGTGCGATAAAGATGAGTTTTGACAGCCTTGACATCAGCTTCCCAAATTCGACCAAAATTTGGACTGTGCGGGGGTTGAAGTGCCATTGAATATTTTTAGTTACCACCTCAGGAACAATTTTACTTGATACATTCTGTTGAAAGTTGCGTTGCCAATTTCAAAGAAGAAGTTTACGATAAATACTTTGTATATCTGTTGCAAATACGAAGCGATGCATTCGCCACTTTAACACAACTCCAGCCAGATCATTTTGTAGTGCAGGACCAACGCAAAGTAAATCATTTATCGACATTCCATTGGAGGTTTTGCAAGAAGCATCGTACACTACACTCATTTTAGTGGTAATATTGTCTTCTTTGACAACAGCGTGGGGTGGTAAGGTGCAAGCGTTTACTGCTACTCCGTTTTGTTTGGTTGAGGTGCTGTGCTGTTCCTCTGTTGTAATTACTTCTGCAATTTGATTAAGGTCAAAGTATTCGTCAATTACCTTAGCGTATTGAAGTTTTAATCTGGCTGAAGTTGCAACCTACTTTCGAGTGTCTGAAAGCGGTTCATAGCAATTTGTCGTGATTTACCTAAAGTAAGCGATGAATCAAACAGTGTTTTTAATGGTAACCGGACTAAATATTTTCCATTCGGTTGACGGGTGTGCGTTTTTATATAAGAAGGTCGACACGTTTCGATTGGAAATATGTGGGATCTGCTAACTGCAGTCCTTGTAAATAAGGAAAAACTTGAACATTGATTGTATCCTTTGGTAACTTAGATGTAAGTGTATGTAGAACAAATGCATCGTCGATAGGCACGCTGAACTGAGTGTTAGTGCAGGAGCGCATCGTACACTCAACTTTGAACTTGCACGTATTTAGTGCATTACTGCATATTCCAGTAATTTCTGCAGAAATGCTGTGACGCTAAGTCCAAGCGCTTGCACATCGCGTTCTGTGATGAGGGTGCCTTCAGACCCATGATCGGTGAGAGCTCTGACTACTGCTGATTGTCCGGCAGCATTGTTGTAGAGTGTAACCAAAGCTGTTGCAAGTAACACGGTACGTGGCGTACTAGATGAGGCAGTCCATTTGCTGCAGGCTGAGGATGAGCTCTGGAGCTTTTATTTGATCTTAGAGAAAAACTTGTATGAGTGTCTTTATGAGTTATGGGAAAGTGCAATAATGTGTGGTGACGCTGACCGCATTGTAAACAATTTTTACTGCTTTTACACTTTGATAAATTGTGCGACGGTCTGAGGCAGTTAAGACATGCTTTTGTGCTGTCGGCGATAGTTTTTCTCGCATAGCAGTCTTTGGACACCGCAGTGAATGCAGTGAATGGGGTTCTGAGATCCAGCAGTAGCGTGGAAACTTCTACCCTTGTACTTGTTAGCCGTGGGATGTTTATTATACACCGGCGGGGATGTATGTGACATACTTTGTCGTGGTTTTTGATAGTTGCATCTATTCTCGAGAACATCGATGCTGATAAGCCGATGGTTTAAAAACATTTCCAGATTTTCGAATGGATGTATATCTACAGTACTACCAAAAAAATGCTCCCATGCTAGAAGCGTGTCCTTTGGCAGCTTGGTTACTAGATGATGAACTATTAAATGATATTAAGACGTTTGAACTCGTTGATGCAAACGTTCGCAACATTTAACATATGTTTGAGCTGTTGAGAGTTTTCTGTGGTTAGAGTAGGTATATCGTATAACGAGTTCATATGATACATGAACTGCACTCGTTGGTTATTCTAGCGCCTTACGATTAACGTCCATTCTGTTTTATAGTTGCTCTCAGTCAAATCCATTTAGTGAACATCATTTTCATGGTCCACTGGTAACGCCTGTTTTAGAAAGTGAAACTTTTGAATGCCGGAAAGAGATACATTGTTATAGATAAGGTGTACAAATACATCGTATAATTCTGGCCACTCTACGAATTTACCTGAGAATGACGGCACAGGCAATTTGGGTAACTCAACTCTTGATGAAGGTTGTGTTAGCTGTGGTTGGAAATGCCTTAGCAAATGCTTCGGAGATTGAACAATATTGTAAACTCATCTTCGAAACTTGCAGCAACATCTTTTAAAAAATATGCTGTCAATCGTGAACATCCACACAGAATGATAGACTGATGATTTTTACTAAATTCTATTGAAAGTTCTTCGACTCGTTTTAAACGTTGTCGAAAATATGGTTTTGTTTTTCTGTTAGAGCTATCTTTTCTAAAATTAGTATAAATCTGTTTCAAGCGTTCATAATGATCTGCCTGCAGTGCAAGTAAATATCAATACTTGTTATTCTGTCTTGACTCAATTTTGCTTTTCATCTGCTTCATTCATTGCAATTATTTTAATTCCCTGTATTTTTACATGCACTCAAGATTATGAACACAAACACAATCGTAATCAAACACTCACCTCTTTACTCCGTTGTTCCGAAGCTTCTATGCTCGAAATATTAGCTCAAAGGTGTGAAGAGAAGCGACGATAAAAAGACTCAGTGGTGATGCGTTGTACCGTTAACGTTTTTGCGCTGCTTCTGCTTTCCTCTGCTTCCTTCTTGTTCAAATGCTGGCGTCTGTATTAAATGTGCCGATATGTATTATCGCTCTAACGGAACGTATACTGTTTGATTTTGTGGATTTAATCCAAGTGCGGCTGGTATGAACAAACTTTACTTATGTACATATATATGGACGTAAATGATTTTAAAGTTGTAAAATTTAATGCTTTTATATAAATTTGCAATGATCAATTCACTTAAAGTTTGATTAAAGATTCCCCTCATGGGCCACCAAAAATGATGTGTTATTCACTTAGTTGTAGCGAATGTCAATGATGAGCGAACTGCTCTGTGGACTTTTTCTTTAATATAAACATAAAATATATGTACATCAAATGCTTTAAGTGATAATATTTATTTAACAAACTAGCTGTACCCTCGCAGACGTCGTTCTGCCCTTCCCCTTGCCTCTCCTTTCCCTACCACTCCTTCCCACTGTACCACCTTCTCTCTGCCCCACGTTCCCCATGCCCATTTACTCTAGCTCCAATTCTCCTACCCCTCTTCTCCTATTCCTTTCACCCCTTCTACAACCACCACTTAAGCTGCCCCGATTCCTATGCCCCCTTCCGCTACCACTCCTTACTTTACCACCCTCTTACCTGTCCCCCTCGATCCTATTCACGTGTGAACAACATTTTATCCCTCTATCTTAAATGGTACCCAGCGCTTTGCTGCCATTCCCCCTCCTTCCCTATGATCCAATACCCCATCTTCCATTTCCCTACCCATAATCCCCCTGCCCTTCTACCCCTTTCCCAACACTCAGATTTTCCTTCTCCTTTTCCCCATTAATCTACCTATTCTTCTTTTTAAAAGGTATCCGGCGCGTCGCTGCCCTTCCTCTCCTTCCCTATACCACCCTTCCCTCTACCACCCTTCCCCCTACCTAACCTTCTCCTGCCCCTACCACCACTTATTCCCCTCCCCTTTCAACCTAATTACCTTCCTTTCACTTCAGCCTGGCAGTAGATAAGACATGCCCTATCTGGCCAATGACAACATGCCGACTTGAACTATCATCAACAGCTGGATTGTACCGGAACGCACGACGATTGTATGCAGATTCAGATCAGCTGCAGAACGCGACTGACGTCCTTCTAATCGTGCATCCTCAAGCCTGGCTGCTCGTCTTTCTGCTGGTTCCACGTTACGTATCTGGATGGTGCTTAGCATGTTCCTCTCTCGTACGGATGCCCGCTCTTCCTCAGTCATATTCGAAATTCGTCTTCTTGATCCTTCTGTTTGGCGAGTGCGACGAATAAAATATATAATAATATTTTAAACTGTGAATATAAATTTCACGAAATAAAATAAGAAAAATCAATTTGACAGAAAAATCAT